>BEWF01000007.1:0-126445 GCA_002583695.1 Pleurotus salmoneostramineus
CGGTGCTATCAGGGAGTTGACTGTGTTTTACGCTTCGAGTTGCGACCTATCCACGCAGGAATGAGGGATTTTGGCGGATACGGTGAGTAATCGTCAACTCCAGGATGGGAGATTCACCTACCATATTCACAAATTCCTCAAGAGGTGAGAAGAGCAAGGCTTGATTAGTGACTCCAGAACTTGATAATAAATGATGAGCTGACTTGGTAAGTACTTGATTGTGGTCTGGTTCAAGTCTGAATCCTGATGAGCCGTGAAGCCCGTCAGAGTCCTTGGTGCGCTCGGGTCTGGTATGCGAGCCCCTGAGTGCTTTTCCAACTACCACCGCCCCTGTACCCCCTATGCTGACCCGTCCGCGCCAGGCCTCGATCTCGAAGCCGAACAAGCACCTTCTCTTCCGCCTGCACTTCCTCCACGCCCCATAGTCATTCTTGATACGCCACCATCCTGCGCTACGTCCTTACCATTATTTGATAACCCTTACTCGGCCGCAGAGCCCGAAAGTGAAGTTCAAATTGAACATGGCCGTGATGTGGTGGCATGCGGCTATCAACTTCAAATATATAATCGTCCGGATGAGCGTATAGAATGTCTCTGGAATTCTGGAAGTCAGACGAGAAGATGATGGAAATGATCCTTCCCTGTCGCCGAATTCAACTTCGTCCTCTGATACTGGACTTCCTAGAACTTCGAGTGGTTCGTCTGTTGCGTCATCAGCCCCGTCACTTTGCGTCTCTTCAACCCAGTCATTGAATCTTTCGACCTCGTCGTCGTTTTATACCACGCGGACGGCGTTCACTGATGAAACCACCCCTTCTTCGTCGATATTTGTTCTATCGGTTGAAAGAGAACATGGGGAAGCTGACGACGAAGAAGTACGTCCGTCCGACCTCCAAGAGAATGCTGCGTCAAAGAAGCTAGCTGACTCGGAAACAACGTCATTACCAGAATGCAATTTCCTCGTGTCCCCCCTCCAAGCATACCACCTCTCGTTCAGCCATCGGAAACACCCTCTAGCGATAATACCTCACCACAAACCACATCTCAACGCTGTCGCTCTATAGTTTCTCGCGCTTGCTCTTTCCGCTCAGTGCACTCCTTCCGCCTACGCTCTCGGTCGAGGGCTGGCTCTTCTGCCAGTACTTCTCTTCCTCCCCCTCTTCCCCTTCCACTCAACCCTATATCCCCCCCGATTGCCCTTCCTCCTGCCGCTGTGATAATGCCTCCACCTCCACCTCCACCTCATTCGCAAGGAAAGCAAGCTTCCTTATTTCGTACAAGTACTGGGACGAAGCTCAAGAAGAGACGACCTAGCACTACGAACACCTCAAGCCAGAAGCTTCTACTGACTGCCGATGCTGCTCATTACCCTGATCCAAGTTCACAGACAGATGCACCTCCCCTCCATGCCGAGGAACCTCTGGATAAACTATTCAGTGCCACTATAGCTATACATCCTTCGGAACACCTAGGTGGAAAGAGGACGATAATTGACAGGCTTTTCTTTAGACGCGGTGCGTCGTAAGGACATAGAATAGATGTACCAATCGAACACTTTTAGAGTAGTAGACCCCCTAGTAGACACGACGCGATACCGATAATACGATAGACAACCATTTAGCCACCAATTCGTTCCGGCGCACGAGTACCTTGCAACGCATCGCACTCTCCAATTTTCCATAGAAAGTGTGTATCGGCGTCGAACGCGTCAAGGACCGAGACATCACTGATCTCGACGGGGTGAAAGTCGACGACTTCGATAGTACCATGCAGCGCGTGGTGCGCATCAAGTTGTTTGAGTAGATCCTTGATGAACTCGCCAACGACTCTCCTTATATCGTCGGCGCCATCCATGAATATTTCGTCCGTGTCAAACCTGACGCTGAGTTTCTTGAGTTTCGGAAGGTGGTTACCGAGACAGGTGTTGGCTACGAATTGATGCATGGTGGAAAGGAGTGCGTAGTCGAGGAGCAAGGTCTCCACGCAAGTCAAGGGGGTAACGAAGCATGACCAATCCCAAGGACGGGGCGGAGGGGACACTCGGAAGAAGCCATATTGAACAGATTTGACTGTAGAGAAAGTTGAGGTGAAGTAGGCGACAAGGTCAAAAAGAATTGAGGTATCGGTTTCTGAAAAGCTGAAAAGATGAACTGAAGGGAAGTCGTCATACTGGTTGCCTTCCCCAAAAGCTCTGAGGGTAAATTCCTGTTGCGTTATATAGAATTCTAAACCAACAATGGCGGAGCCGTTGACGACAGGTTCGGGGAAGCAGGCGGTAAAGGCTTGCTTGGTCGCTTCCATACCGGGTACATTGAAGGTAATGTCGGTGGAGGTTAGTTGCAGTTTAATCTTTGTTGGGAACCGCAACGGTCGGAGGGCTAACACGGCGAAATACAACTTGGACGTGACAGATAGTCTGTTAAGGCACGGTAGCTCGACAATGGTGTCTTGTGAGATGTTTTCCAGATCAAGTGCGAGCTGGCAGAGAAGAAGATCTTCCAGGAAGGGCGTAGATGAGAGGGTAGGGAGCATTTGAGAAAGGGAAACTGGGTTTTTCCCGTCGTAGAACTGGAGCGAGAGGGAAGTTAAGCTGGGGAAAGACGGTGTACGCTCGGGGGTCCATGGTAGGATGGAGAACCCATTGAGGACCAATTCTCGGAGATGAGGCATGTCCCTGTCCATGAAAAGTGCCATCTTTTCCATAGGCTTGAACTTGTTCGGTTTCCTCTTTCCCTCGGGATACGCAGACCAGTTAATCGCGACCTTGAGGGACTTCAACTCTGAGGCCGGACGGTCAATATTGAGGTACAAAGTATCGAAAATTGGGGGCGAGGAGATGTTCAGGATGTCGATTTCGTGTATTCGTTCGATGTAATCCATCATACTCTTCCAGACGCGCAAGCTAGGAGCCTTCCACTTGTGGCAGAACAAATGAAGTGGGAAATACAATGAACGAGACGTCAATGCCAAGTCCTCAGCACTCGCGTCGGAGCAGTCGATGGGGAGCCAGAGGCCGGGTATGCCGTACGCGGCCCTTCGCCACGCTTTGCAAACATGGATGACGGGGTTGTGTTTCTTTTCGTAGTCGCGAACCCACTTCTTTGAGACCAAAATGAAGATTTGGGTGAGTAGTTCCACTGGAAGATGAGCAGCATTTGATGGGTCGTGATGGGCATCAGACATGGTGCTAGTACTAGCAGGTGTCTGACCGCGTTTCATCAGTAAAACGGTCCGACCTTTCCGTCAACTTTGGAGCTTTGGTGACAGCTTGAGCTTTTGAACCAAACTTGTGGCTGGCTTTCGACATGCATGGTCGGCTTTTCCGTAGCTTGAGATTGTGGTTAACTTCTATTTAACTTCCATGGAATGAAGGAACTTTCGCATTGCTTTGAGACTTGGTGTAATAACTTTTGAATTTGTTTTTGACCCTCCCAGCCGGGGATGTATATTTCGTGATGCATGACTGTGCGATGACCGTTTTATGGTTTGTGAGAGGCTAGTCGACTCAGGCGACCATTTCTGACCGTGAGACGCATTTACGCTGACTGTGGGAGATTGAATTCCCACGCTTTCATTCTCAAATACCTTCATCAAATCGCCTTCTTCTCACCCTCTCTTCCACCACTCAGTACTCAGTACTCAGTACTCAGTTCGGTACCCATCAGTCATCGACCATCGATTCATCCGCCATTACCCTACATGCTTTGACCCTCTCTTTACCACTCCAGAGTCACTAGTCAAGCTCAAGGACGAGCTATACGCTGTTCTTCAGGCCCAAATCCGCGCAATGGCTTCCAGGCAAAGCTTCTCATCGGAGGGAATCAACGCTCACACAACTCGTCATGTAGATCTTCATAACAGGCTGGAAGAACATGAATGTCGCCGCTCTCGATCGCTGAACGTTTGAACCCTTCGCCAGCCGTTGCGCATTGCTTAGGTTTCGTTGGAAGGGCTCATGCTTATCGATGATGATGGTGATACTGATACGGCTTCCGACCTGTGAGTAGTGTGATTGTGCTGCTCTCTTGTGTCATCCGTCTCAACAATGCTTGCGCGCCCAGGCATTCTGTCATTCCCATTTTCTACTAGCACATACGTTATCCTCGGACGTCCACCCCTCTAAGACTCGATTCCTCATGGGTCGGCGTCAATGGATCCACACGTCGTATTCCAGGCTTCGGATCGTGATTTGAACTGTATCCATCATCGGCGACCTCGTTGACATTCACCGCAAGAGAGGTTCCTTCGCGCTCAGAGCCTACTCTATACATTTCAGCCCTCCACAATGTGTATCTGCCGACGCCAGTGATGACTGAAAAATCGGGCCTCTCGTTTCGAGGTTCGTCTCTTTCTTTTCATGGCTTTGCTCACTCATATCTGACCATGATGTACTCTCCTTTATTTCGCTCATCCTTTGTGGTACGGCCGGGCTCCCCCCTGGAGAGTAGGATGCAGGGATGGTTCAACAAGAGTAGAAGAGCAACGGGCAGTGACGACTGCCCGTCCTCTCGCCCTCCTGACTTACACATTCTATAAGTACTACGTGTGCAACATCTGTATCTACCGTTATAAATCAAATTATTTCTCTTGCCCTTTTTGTGTGCTTTCGGTTGATCCTTTCAATATCTTCGTAGTAGCCTTTTGGTAGTCTTCCACAAGGTACGAGCACTTTGAAAGGCCTTCGCGAGGCGAAAGACCTACCTTTCAAAGCATCCGCGGCTTCTGCCCTTTCGCGGCTTTAAAAGCCCTGAAAGTCCTGAAAGCCCGATTTTCCGTTTTACTGATGTTTCTGCTTCGCGTTGCGACCTATGCATTGCATTCAGATGGTGAATAAACGAATTCAATTCAGAGACACGAAGGAGTGCCTGCTTACCATGGAGGCTTTGAATGTCAAAGGATGTGGCTGAAAAGAGGTTCTGAAGCACGACTTGCACACCTGATAACATACCTATTACCTACTGCCGTGAAGCCCAAGTTTGCAGTTCGACTTGGCGTCTAAGTACTTGGCAGCCTGAGCGCGCCAGGCGGCGCCCCTTCTTATCCCTATTATCGCATCCTATTTGATTTACCTCCGAGCCCAAGATAGAGTTAGGAAGCGTCGAGGAAAGGCTCGACTGAAGGTATTCACAAGGGGGTAATTTGATTCTGCAGTTGCGTCTTCCAAACAATGACACATTTCAAGATCATAATGAACTTCATGACTATGGTGCAGGACTGCACCAAACTGCTACGGTCGCTCTAGCCGTTAGCCTCTCTATTAGTTCGAGCAGGCAAGGCTAAGGCGTCGATCTACCCCTGTTCTTTCTAGGGTCTTGATATCACGCGTATAAACTTGTTGCGGGCGTCTTTGACTCCTCTTTTATTAGCTTGAACACCATCATGCCAACACGGCGTTCTCAACGTTTGAAGCGCACAGCTGCTGTTTCGGCAGAGGAACCTGAATCTGACACTGAAAAACTTCATGACAAACGATCCAAAGGCAAGGCCTCCGCTAAACGACGCAAGACGGCAGAGAGTGACGCGGCCAGCGGCTCAGAGATCAATAAAGTCGTCCATCGAGGTAAAGGGAAGCTTAGAAACCTTCCCCAGATGCCTCTGGATATACTCTTCGAGGTCTGTGCCTTTCTCCAATTTGCTGTCCCGTATCTAACCCTAACGTATGATTCAGATCTTTGAGTTTTTGACCCCTTTCGACCTGCTACGTTTGGCGCGAACGACGAAGGATTTTAGGTCATTTATAATGAAACGTTCATCCATTTCCTTGTGGAAGACTGTCTTCGGAAACACGCCCGATGTTCCAGACCAACCCGAGGGCGTGTCAGAGCCCGCATGGGCCAACTTCGTATTTACCAACCACTGCTTCGTACGCACTATCCAACTTTACGTGCTTATTATGCCTATTCACTCTCTTTTAGGAATGCCTCAGTCCTCGAGCTTCGCATACCCTCGCTGCTCACTGCGTTAGATATTGCAAACGCTGCATCACTAACAAGTGAGTTGATATTGGACATTTCATAAATATCACCTTGTTAATCTTCGTGGTATACAAGGGTCTATTTCAAACCTCTATCCAACGCCAACGTTCTTCGGCACTTTCCTAGGTCTCCGATTCCATCCCATGCCATCTTCACGTACAACTTGCCTTGTAGTTCAGGTATTTTTTGTTATCTTTGCTGTCTTTTTTCGCTGAATCGTTACCATTCATCGAGGCCGCTACCGCACAAAGTCGGCCTGGCTCCAATCGGAGTTCCAGGAATTCCTCGAGCAATACAAACAACTCGACGATGATGCTCAGACTGAGTTCCTTCGTGCGCGTAGCCAACATGTAAAACTGTTGAAGGCCGTCAGTCCTCATTTTGTCCCTTGCAACCTGCTGACTCAGGCAACCAACCCAGCGCGAGATTGACTACAACAACTGGGATTTCAGCAGGCAATGTATTCGAACTGGCGAGCTCGTTCGTGTTCGTGCCACTAGATTTGACCTGTAACCAAGTTTCGTTTCCCGTTTAATCTGTGTTGTGCTCACAGCTTGATTTTTAGAATTGAGAAGAAACTCATTGAGCTGGGTCTGTCTCTCCTCTCTTCTTCCCATTCCAACAGCTTATACGTACTTCGAAGGTTGGAGCCATGAGTTAACAAACATGACCGCGTCTCAGTCGACTACATTGAAGGGACATCCGGCTGTCAAAGTTAACAGGCCGTTGACTGACCGAAGTGAGTCCTTGCTATCTATGGATGTGCGGCTCCTCATTGCTATCATATGAAGCTTGGAAGAAGATTGAACCACAACTTGTCATATTGATGGAACAGTTTCGTACCCAACGACTGGAAAGGGAACGGGCAGAAATTGTGAAAACACGTCGACGTACTTTTGCCTCCGCCGTCTGGAACTACACATCGACCCAACCCATCGACGCCATCCTCCCTTCTGCCGCTGATTTGTATTTCCTCGAGAGCTTTGAGCCTTTCAAGAGCATCATCGAAGAAGCGCCAAAAGAAACAGACGTCTCCCTTTCGACTTTCGATGAATTCTTTGTTGAGATGCCTCGCCATTGCGAAGATTGGAAACGAGCATGCGCGGCATACCTAGCCACTATTCTTCGATCGTCTGAGCCTAGCTTATTCAACGAAAATATGTCTCCCCTAGACATTGTTTCGCTGGCTAAGACTGTCTCTCGATGCAAATTTTGCTCCTCAGCTCTGACCTACCCTGGTATACTCATCCATCCATGCTTCCGCAGGCGATCGCATATATTATTCGGCAGTGTCAGTCAGCCTATAATGGATCTCGAAGTCCCCCGGTGGTTAGGGCTAGCCCCTGCCCTCATTTCCCAGGTATCTGCCCTCGAGGTTGCGCAGATAATCAGGGCCTGTGGATTCGACCCTGAGACAGCTACTTACGAGGAACTTGACAATGCGGATATCTGGCTGCTCGGGACCAAGCATGGAATCGCTGAAATCTCCCATGTCATGCGGTGGAGACGCGCTTTAATGGCGGTAGGGAAACTGTAAATCGACTTTGCTTGGACTCCTCACATTTAACGACTTCTTCGTCCAGATCTCTGCCACGCAGAAGAAGCCAGTCTAGATATCTACTATGATGACCTCCTGGACAAACCGTATACATGGTCCCGGGTAACGGACGAAACCCTCATAGAAATGTGTAATGCCGGAGAACTGGCATTTTACGCCGAAGACAGATTATACGCTCGCCCGTCTATCTGCGCCCACTGTTCTGAGAAAGTCGAACCGGGCCAGCTAGTGCCCCATATGAAAGGGTATGTCTATCCTCTGCTCACTATCTCAGAGCTCACGCTGATATTATTGAATCAGTCACAATCCCGACCTAGAATTACAGCGCTCCGATTTTCGTTTGACTCCAGATCACCGTTTGATGGATTTCTACTGTCATTCTCTCGAAAACGGGGACTCGGCCAATGACAGTGTTTCGGACAACGAGGATTTCATACCTGCGTTTACATTTTCATTCCATTTCTAAAATTCAGGCTCACCTTATCATTATCTTGATACATCTGACACACTTGTAACACAATACATGAATATTTGACTCAACTCAAACTCAACTTCAAAGTTTATCACCCCCTAAATCCGGACCCCTCGCTTGCCCCTCGCAGGCGCTCGCAGTACTGTAAGTAACCCCACACCGAACGGCAACCGAACGGCGAAAACCGACCATGAGCGACGCTGAAAAGGGTTTGACAAAGGTCAGTATATCCACTGCTCTTGCTGTTGCAACCTTTTATGGGGGCTAACTTCTCCTCCCATTGCAACTACCTGGGCATGGATGGCTTCAGCGATCTGAAGAGGTGTTTCCGTCATCGGCCGTGGCCAGACTCCCTGCGGAAATCTTGCTACAAATTTTCACTGAAGCCACTACCCCAAAGCACTTCTTCGAACACGTCTCAGCGTCGGTTGCGCTCCATGTCTGCAAACGGTGGAGACGGGTTGCATTCAACATTCCTTCACTATGGCCCTACGTCGATGTCTCCAATGTCACTACCCATGGGTTGGAGCTGACCGGACCATTGCCATCCTTGTTGCGCGTAACGTGCTCGAAATGGACAACAGCCAATATCCGAACCTGGTCAACTTCTGTAATGGAGGTCATTGAACGTATTTGGGAATTGGACCTTCACAACATCCCTTCAACGCCAATATTCGACGCGCTTTCCCTTCACATCGATCGTCCTGCCTCGGATTTACGCGTTCTACACGCCTTCATAAAGGTTCCATCTCAGAAACGGACGAAGGGGAAGAAGACCAGGGCCAAGCTTCCCCCCTTGGATCAAATGGGTCGCTTTATGGATAGGCCCATGCCTTATCTGCGTATCCTCGAGCTCAGTAACTTTCCTGTCCTCCCTTGGAGTCCCGAGAAGCCTCCCTGCTACTCCAATCTTACGACTCTCACCTTGAGAATGTGGTACAATTCCGACCACGCTAACTTCTCTCAAATTGTGCCTTCATTGAAGGCTTCTTCAACATCTCTCACCTATCTCAGCCTCTTTAACGTCATCCCCGACATGGGAAACGAAGTCGACGCTGGTTTAGTCAAGCTGCCTTTCCTGGAGATGCTCTCGATCACCACCAATGAATCTGACGCGACACTGATCGCGCGGTTGCTACAAATCCCACAGAAGAGCAGCGTCATTTTGTCGTCTAAAGATGTGGACCTATTGTTAATCAACCCAGATGATATCATCCAGTTCTACGAGCATATTTGTCTCACTGCCCCTCCGCTTGGGGAGGGCGAAGCCCTCTTCATCCATACCTCAAGCAACTCTATCATGGTCAATGGGGACACTATCCTCGGACTCGGCGGTTACTTCTCTCTTTCCGGCTCTTCGTCACAGACAGACTATTCAGCCGTGTTGCTCAACCTTGCCATCCGATTCTGCAGTATCTTCAAGTATCCCAGAAGAGTGGAGTACAAATTTGGCAGTGCTTCTATGGATTGCGATTGGAGTGCTTTCTTGCGAAATTTGGAGGGTGCAGAGACTTTGGCCATCCTTGACACGCCACTGACAACTATGCGGAAGTTCATGCAAAAATCCAAACTTGGAAGCCTTGTCCCCAAGTTAAAGGAACTAATAGTCACCATTGCCCCGCAAGATGATAGGGAGACTGACAGCTTTGAATCAGACGACGCTGCAGCTGATGCCCTTCGCGACGTCGTCATCTCACTTCGTCAGCATCTACATCGTCATAATGACACATATAATTCTATCATGACCGTCGGCTTTGATGCTGAACCCTTTTCTGCATCCACTTTCCTAGACGACTTCGAGGACTCATCGCCTGAGTTCGATTGGGTCATCGAGGGTTATAGCTCAGTTGAGGGTACGCGAGGGAAGGCTTCGCTGTTCAAGTTTGGACTGGGAGATGTGAGTACGGACATGGACTCAGATGATTCCTTTGAGTGATTTGAGAACGCCTGCGCCTACCCAGTTTCTCTGATTTCGCTACTTTATTTTTTGACTGTATTATATGTAGCTTTTGCCCGTGTCGCTATATTCACTACTCCCTGTTCCACCAAAGCCACACCTTTTGCTACACAAATAACTTGATCTTGCATTGATCATGACTCGCCTCTTCGGCGCTTCCTGTTTCTTCGAACAACCATCGAACCTCCGCTCAAATGTCTAAGTCATCCCCTTCCTTACCTCCAGAACTATGGCTTCAAGTGTTCAATAACTTGACCGTCGAAAGGTTCCCTATGAAGGACCTTGACTTTAAACTTCTACGATGCAAAAATCCATTTCGGATATGTCGTAAAATCTATCGTTCCCAGCCAGTGTGTATCTTCCAATCTGAACCAATTCAAGCAGCCGACTCATTAGTGCTTTTTACATTCAGTGGATAGCCCGTTCCCTCCTGCTTGTCTGCAAATCCTGGAACTTGGCCACGAAACCCTTGCTCTATGACACCATCTTCCTCCGGAAGGCATCTCAGATTAAGGCTTTAGCATCACTGCTGAAGAAACAAAGTACACACAGCGACCCGGACCATCCAAGCGTAGGCTCTTGGATAAAAAGAATCATCATCATGATCAGCGATCCGAATGATCGACTTGCTTCTGAACATTTCGATGGATTGATGTCCTCCTCCCGAAACCTCACCTCTTTGCATGTCGTCATGCATCTTCCCGATGAATCCACCAAGTACGAGTACCCCAATCTACAAACCTTCCTCCCAAGTATATTACTAGCAGCGCCCACGCTCCGAATTCTGAATCTCGCCGACTGTATCTACACCCACCAAGAACCCGCGATCTCGAACGAATTTTTTCAACAAATGACTGCTTTACGCGCGCTGCGATGTGATAGCCAGGTTCTTCTGGATAAACTGCAGCCACTGGAATATTTATCCGTTCAAGCATGGACACTTCGGAAATTAAAACATAACAATCCCTCTATCCAGGAGTTGTTCATACGGGAGGCTATGGTGTACCCTCTGTCCTACTCCCCAAACGAGCATCTTTGCCGACTCAATCTTGACATCACTTATGGCATTCACACCGACGGACGGCAGTCCTCAGATGACGGGGAAGAGGATCAGGCTGACACCAGTCCTGCCGTGTCTGGTCGCGATCTGGAAGGTCGTGCCTCGGAGGAAGATGACAAGGATGTGGTTGAACAAGTCAACCACCTATTTGGCTTGGAAGTTCTTGGTGGCCCCGACTCTGACTCCGAAGATGTGTCCAGTCCCAGTGAAATGTCTGCCGCAAGCTTGGAGGTTGACACAATTGTCACGGACTCAGACGCTGGAGGTGCATACAATTGGGGTCGCGGGGATTTCCAGACGGAGGCTCTCGATCTCCTCCCACAAACCGTGACATATCTATCCCTTGTTTTTGGACGTTGGAGGGATTTGCTCGGAAATCTTCAGCGCCTGCCTGCGACGGTGACTCACCTTGGTTTGGAGGCGGGTACAACCCACTGCAAGGACAAATCGTATCGCCCCCTCATCGATATCTGCCGGGATCTCCTCGCGCCTGGGCTCGCCGTTGTGCAGCTGAACCATTGGCAAACGTGCGTTGATCTCCGAACCCGTCATGCGGGCTTCTTGAAAGAACTTGTCGAGGTTTTGAGGAATAAGAATGTTGATTTGTTGGATGCAGAGGGAGCTGTCATGTCCAACACAATTTCATAGGGCTATCGGACAAGTAGCGGACATACACCAAAGCCTGTCGCTGTACCACCGCGGTGGTCACTCCTCGGGAGGTATACTTAGTGCCGCCTTCAAAACAAAGTTCAAGTTCACCGTCAACAGCTCCTGGGGTCCTTGGTCCCTTTTTCCTCGCCCTCACGCCACTGGGTCACGAAATAAAGTGTGTATCTGGTTTATGTTGGACCGGGAGTCGTCGCTCTATGTATAATCAGTGCGCCGCAGGTCTAGTGTACAAATCCATTCATATAGAGTACCATACTTTGTCCCAACTGTAGCAGCTATCATGGGTTTACAACCTTCCCCTGCCAATCCAACAAATCCAGGTTCCTCGCACGTAGTTCATTCTTCAGTGAAAGAAATATCTGTGGATGATGGTCCGGAAGATCGGCAAATGTTTGTCCATCCTTAAGTTGGATGCCAGTCATCGAGTCGCCCGTGACCAACTTACAAAAACCTAGAAGGCGGCGATACAAAGGACGTGATATACGGGTGTGTCGCTCCGATGCCAAACTGAGGACGACGACACTGGGTGGTAAAATCATGGCTGCTTCATGCTGATCCTCCCAACCCTCATAGGACAGTGTGAGGTGGGTAACATTGGGAAAGTGGGAAGCAAATGTGGGTCGTAGATCAACTTCCGCTTCAGTTTCCCTCGGAGTCAGGTCTGTAAGGTGGAACATCAAATGCGTGAGGGAGGAGAATTTCTGGACGCCTTGAGTTGTACAGAAATAATGATAATCTCGCAGTGAGAGTTCTTTGACAGAATCAGGTGAGAATAGGCGGTGAGCGCAGGGGGAGCGTAGAGTGGTTAGAGGGAGATCAATGAACGAGGATTGGAGTCTCGGAGGCTCTGAAGACGGAGTGGTGGTACTTTCTTCAGGCTCGATGTACGTGATATGCCCGCATGAGGCAACTCTGAAAGCCTTGAGCGAAGTCATCCGCCCGAAAAAAGACCCCCAGCTCAAGGGGGTCATCAATATTCTGGAGGCGTCCTCAGAGCCGGGTATATTCAGAACTTGGATCCTCGATGCATGGATCGGGGATGATAGATGAGCCAGAAATATTTCTGAAGGGTGGATGGAGGCGGAGAGGGGTACGCGATTGTCGTAATCAAGGAATGCAAAAGTTGTTAAAAGGTGGAAAGAGATGAGATTGGGACATTGATGAATGAGAGATGCAAGGACTCTGTAGTCGACTGCGCCTCCATAGTGTGAGGGGAACGCGAAGATGAGTCGCTTAATCCAGAATCCAACACGCTCGATCGCTGGATCGGCCTTGTCGTTGTGAGAGACCCGACGATGATGAAAGAGGCTTGATTCAAAATACTCCAGCTTGGGCATGCTGGTTACGCAGATGGTTTCATATAGGATTGGAGTGGCCATAGAGTTCCAAAGTTTACAAACGCGAACTACATTCCGTGTGGTCGCCTTTCAATGAATCCCATTCAGCGGTCAGTAGATTGTAGGTTGTAAACTCAATTGAACCGCTACTTACTAGATGACGCTGATTCAGTGTGAATGCGAGTTTCCTTGGTGTGCTGCTCCTTAGGAGCTGCATATCCAAGTCATCGCAGAAATCCGTCGTGTGGCGCAGAATGATCAGCCATAGCTCTGGAGGAAGCGGCGACATGTTCATCAAGCGCCCACGCGACGAAGAGTTCAAGTTGATGTACGTAAGGGGCTAGCCGATTAGCCTCCCTGTTCACTAACCAATGGGTGACCTACGAAACGCAGAGGACCTCTTGTCATAGAGGCTGGTACTACTACGAGACTAGTTGAGCTAGTCAACCAGCCACGAGAATTACGAGCGAAAGGGTATATACAATCTTCAATATATAAGCATAGATAGGTTGGGGCAAGATAGATACTTGTGCGGGGGTCCTTCACCATTCGACTTCTCAGCTCGTCTCAGATATGGGCGGCGGCGGAGGACGTTCGACGCTCAGTGAGAACAGCGACAAAGAGGAAATATCGGGAACCATCCTGAAATCAGACATCGCCAACACCATGGGTTCTTCAGGTTTATGTCTATTCCCATGAAAAAGATACGCGAGGTGAGTTAAAACGGATACGGTCATACGAAGGAACACGGAAAAACTAACATTTTCATATGCTCTTTGAGCGAACCTACAACCTTTTCGGAGCAGTGCGCACAGATGAATGGGTGCGAATGCGACTTCGTTTCGTAAAAGTCCAACTCTGCGAGATCATAGGCTGTGATGAGGGATTCGTCGGTGACGAGTGTGTATGTTCCAGGGGTGTGTCTTCCGTGCGAATACATGGTTATAGAGTGCATCTGACGGGACATGATTAAGTTATAAATGAATAAAAACAGGCAACTACTCACCGCTCTCCTCCAACGCACGACCATAGGGTTAGCAAACGAACGGTCGACTATCAACCAGTGGTCACCGGCGTCTGCAACTTCCTTCGTAACAGTCGCTGGATCAAAACCACATGTTTGCAAGACTTTCGAAGTCACATCCGCCGGTACCAACTTCAGAATGTAGCGAAATGTGTGGGTCCAAGGGGAGGAATTGAGATCCCGCATAGTTTGAGTAGACCGGGAATCGTACGGCAGTGGCTCGCTGAGACATTGGTGGCCCAGCATATTGGGGTAAACAATGGCTTGCTCACAGTAAGTGCATTTGAAGACCGTTCGGGCGAGTTGCAGAGTCGACTCATCGAACGTAACAGGAGGGTCGGCCTTCTTGACGGAGGCATCGTTATTGGCGAATTCAATCAATTGAGACGTGCAAAGTGTTTTCCACTCCTCGCAGTACCGGGGCATCTCCACGAGAAGGTCATCAAAGTTCGAAGCCGAATATTGAACCTCGTTGGGGTCTTCTTCGATACTAGTCTTGACAGGCGCAAGGCTCTCCAGGAAGTACAGATCGCCGGCGGAGGGGAGGATGCTGTCTGGCGGTTGACTCGAATTATGATTCTTAACCACTTCAGCGAAAATTTGGCGACGTTTCTTAAGGACTGCGGCTCGCGCCTTCTTCAAGCGCTCTTCGCGGAATTCCTCCATTAGCAGCACAATTTCGGGTTCAATCTTGTTCCACACTAGGAACGCATTGAACAACGGTTTGGGTGGAGGAGATGAAGAGCTCACTTCGGTTGGTCAAAGGTCGCGACACCTTAACATTTGGAAGCTGCTTCAGGATATTGATTTGGAAGGGTTCGAGGGTTTCTAGCTCAGAGGCCCAACCTAGTCAATTTGCACGAGGTTAGCAGTGAACAAAGAAGTCTTCGAGGAAAATAACGAACCCAAGTCGGACAACTTTTGTTGGATACTATAATGGCAATAGATGAGTAACATGCATATATCAAAGCGCAAGTAGACATACGCTTCAAATCGAGCCGCGCGAATGTCGTCACGCTCGGCACTGCGTTCGTCTTGTTTCTCCGCCAACCATTTTTTATATACCGGTATGCGCTACATCAAC
This sequence comes from Pleurotus salmoneostramineus, assembly GCA_002583695.1. Lineage (NCBI taxonomy): Eukaryota > Fungi > Basidiomycota > Agaricomycetes > Agaricales > Pleurotaceae > Pleurotus > Pleurotus salmoneostramineus. The sequence continues at coordinate 15,137 of BEWF01000007.1, forward strand.
CACGTTAGCACAAGCACCATTCATAAGGGAATAGCACCCCCACCTGACCCATAAGGTGGAAATGTTCTTGACGCTGTTTTAAAAAGGCTTTCCTTTCTTCTTCATTCTGACGGACCTTTTCATAGCCTTGCACAAAGTCGTCAAGGTCAGTAAGAAGGGAGAAAGTAATGATACGGATGCCGCGGCGGTAGCGTCCTAGAGCAATAATTAAAAAAATTGTAGACAATGGAACGAGATTGAAGTACTTGAGGAAAAACCAGGGGTCAAGGGATAGTACTGGTAGGCGACATACGTGCGGGCGTCGTACGAACTTATGCCTAAGCTTAGCAGCTTTGCGGCAACATCGGCATCCTTTAGGTTAAGCTGCCTACACACGACTAACGTCATTGACGACACCGATAATGGAAATGAAGATACATACTTAGCAGAGACACAACGCTTGCAATATCGAACATAATGACCTGCGAAAGTGTGCGAAGGTCGTGGGCTGTGGCATTGCTGGAGGCCAAATAGTAAGACTCCATCAAGCCAATAGAGAGGAAGGACTTCGCACATAGCAGTTGTTGGTGAACAGGAAGTTCGCCCACGCAGGTTCACATATATCTTCAGGCTTCTCGGGGGTGCCGGGCACGTTATCAAACACCGTCTTCCAAAGCGAAATAGCCGACCGATTCATCAAAACCGACCGAAAATCCTTCGTCGTACGCGCTAGACGAAGTACGTCCAAAGGGGTTAAGAACCCAAAAATCTGGATAACCGCGATATGAGCACAGAAAAAAGAACGCGCCGGACAGGTAGCTCACCTCAAACAGGATGTCCAGTGGCATTTGAGGCAAGTTCCTCAGCTTTCCCTTGCCTCGTGGTACGACGCGCTTAGTCTCCGCATCGGCTGGGGCGACTTTGCGGCGCTTTGCAGGCTTTGCCTTGTACTGTTTGTCGCCTTCGGCTTTTTCATCCGGAGATTCAGGACCTTCCATCTGAGGAGGCTCTTCCGCGGCGCGTTTGAGTCGGTCGGAACGACGGACGTTGGACATGGTGGTGAGGAAGCAACCAAAGCGCGTTCAAATCATGACTCAGGTGACAGGTCACTTTATTGGACCCTGCAACGCACGTGAGGGTCGCGTTGGGTTTCCTCAAAGCGCTACTGTAACTTAGAAGGCTGGAGAAGACTAGGTGGACGCGACTCGTTATCCGGAATTCCAACAATGGTGATTTCGATACATCCGTCGACCGACACGCACGCCATCGTCGCAAGGAGGGTTTCTGGTTACTAAACTCGATAAACACAGAGGGGGAGGCTCGTATGTCAACGTATGAGGACGAACAAGGCCGGTCATTTTCTTGAAAAGGCTGATTCGGAGGAATTGGGTTGGAATGCGTAATGGATGCTCCCCAAGCCAAGTACATACTCCCAAAGTGCTTGCCCCAGGGAAACAGCTCGGGTTCCACTAGATAGATAATGTTGAGAACGCGACACCTGGCTGTCTTCGAGATGAGAATTGGGGGCCGCGTGGAAAGCGATCAAGGTGGGACAGCACAATTCGGTCCCATCGACTAGGACACCATGCATCCTCGGTGCGCACGAAGATGATACGCTTCACCAAATTCGTCTGTTGTCCATGACAGACAGAGTTGAGCGTTGCGTTAGCCAGTCTGAATTGCGATACCGTCTTTTGAATTTTCGGCATGGACGCACCAAACTAACTAAGACTTCAAAGACCAAAAGAGGTGGATATGGCGTGAAGAACAATCAAGGTAAACCGATATTTAGTATACAATTATTAGGGATGGAGACCGAATCGACCATGCATTGAACAATATCCAAGCGACCACAAAACTACCGGCTGAACCAAGAAAACCAACCAGCCTCTCCAGGTTTGCCTTCCCCTTCACCATCCTTCGACGAACCAAGCAACGGCGTCGCCTCATCCCCACCCGTTCTCCTCCCATTCCCTCCTTGCTCCCGATCATCACCCACCGCACTCCCCCTATCGCTCTCAGTCCGACTCCTCAAATCCGTCCCAGCAGCCGACTCCAAAGCCGCCGCCAACGCCAAACTAACAGCAGCAGGATCATCCCCTTCACTCGTAACCAACCCAGGTACCTCTTCGATTTCTTCCCCTCCGCGAGAGGATATCGCACCATAATTCTGTACTGAGGAAGAGGTATCCGATTCGTACAATGGATTGCCAAAGTCGTCTAGCCCGAGGCGTTGTTGCCGGAATTTCCAGCATATGCACATGACGAGGAGGGTGCCTTGCATGATACCTGCGACAGCAAAGGTTATCCAGCCTGAGAACACACACAAAGTCACGTCAGAGAGGGTAGCTTTATTGACCAAAGGCAGATCTGCTTACTTGTCCAGTTGGTCCCAGGCCTACGAAACAACAGTTACGCATCACGAGTCATGAAGTGAGTGAACCATCGCAACTAGAAGCAAACACTCAAGAACCTTACCTGAGTGCGATGGAGGTGACCATCAAGATAGCACCTGGGGTTTGAATGCACATCATAGGGATACTAAGCGCTCCGACGACTTTATGCCGATACGTATGAGCGATCTGGGGTGCATATTGTACGGCGGCGAGGAGAGCTGAGGTGACACCGAGGAAGGTGGCCCAGTTGAGTACTTGGCTTGGTAGGGGCGTTGAGGGTGATGGAGGGGGGTTGGCGGTGAGGAGGAGGAAGAAGGTGGTGAAGGATATCAGAACGCTACGGATCACGGTGAGCTAGGAGAAACAAAGCATAATGTTGTAGGAACGCACATGTGCGCGACGACCGTCCATGACAGCACTATCGACAATTTCCATTCCTCTCTCTTCATTGGTTCCTTGAGGAGACTGACGGAGGAAGCCGTCGAACGTGTGTCGTGGTTATCTTCGTCTTGGTGGATTAGGACGTATTTCAGGTGCGGCGGGTAGTATATCATATACAGGACGAGACTGTTTATGATATGATGATCCGAGCAAGTCAGACCGGGGTCTCAGTTTCAGGTTTCAGGGAGGGAGAACACGGACGAACGTACATCATAGTGAAGAGAAACCATTGAAGTCCAACCTGAACGATGCCCAGAGTTAATTCAGCACAACCTGAGAAGCTCTATGTATTGGGTATTAACATCAGCTAAAGACCTGATACAGATGACCGAGGGAGTTGGAAAGTACTCACCAAGACGCGACAGCATTTCACTATCCCCCACTGCATGGCCACCCTACACACCTCCCCAATAAGCATTTCTCAGCCTCAAAGTGCCGAAACCACCATGCAAACGCACATATTCAAAAACCCCGAAGCACACGACGTACTCCCCAAAAACAAGAACCACGGTGATATCCCTTCCGATGATTTCTGGTTTATTATTCGGAAATGCTGGAATCACAAAAGGATGTCGTTTCAATGGTCAACTTATTATTATTATATGATACGTGGGGCAGTACTCACCTGAGGTGCGTAAGATACTATCAACCCGACGCAGAGTCCTGTGGTGAGGGTGGCGGTAAACCAGTCATGATGCTATGATTGTTGGGTGAGTCCTCGGAGGTGTACAAATCGAATTGGATGCGCACTCCGGAGCATGTGTCTGTCATTATTGAGGCAAGAAGTGAAGTCAAGAGTATGTATGGGTATTGATGTAAGGAGGAGAAGTAGCCTTCCTCGAAAGCCTTGCGAAGGAGTGGCTCCGATGCAGCGGGCAAGACTGAGAGGAAGGTTCAAAGGAGCACAACTGCTGAGCGCCTGTCGCGTTTGCGCAAACGGTCACGTGTGCAAGACCCCTGAATCGCCATGTATCATCCGCTCCCACTGACTCTGAGTTCTTGCTGAGTTCGTCTCTTCATTCATCGGTGTCTAGCTTTTTCTACTCGGTACTTTTTCTTCTGTAAACTCTGCTCCCATCCTCCAAAATGGAATCCCTTCCTCTCGAAATATCCCAGCAAATACTCCATACCACAGCAGGTCCTCCTGATGCCTTCGACCATATACTTATTGCTGAGCTGGAGATCCATTTACATTTATGAAGCTGCGTTACCAAGACTTGTGGGTCTAGTCTGGCACAGTGTACCTATTTGACCTCTTCTTCCTTGTTGATTCGCCCAGAGGACGGCTGCCCAGCCCGGTCGCGTCTGTAAAGATTGGGAAAAGATCGCTACGCCTTTTCTTTACGAAACACTCATGTTCTAAACATTCCACAAAGTGCTCGGGATGAGCCCGTTTAGATTCCAGACCAGCCAGGAATGGTACATAAAAAAGAGAAACCTAATTCGAAAAATTAATCATGCGCATACATTACACATACACATCGTTCCTCCCCTTCCATCTTACTTGATCAAAAATCCGTCTGCATCTCGTAGATCAATATTCCTCGTCTTCAAAATCTCCACCAACTGGTTCAACACATCCGCATGCCGCGTACGAAGGTCCATACATGCGTCTGGGTCGCTGAATTGGATGAAGATGAGACCGGCGGCGTCCATCGAGCGGAATATGTGGGTGAGCTGGAGATAGGCCGCTGCATCGCAGTAGTTGGGTTTGTAGGCCTCCAAGCCGAAGCTAGTGACGGTGTGGGGAAGTCGACGAATGTGGCGACGCAGGTCGCTCCAAATGCCGCAGATAAGGGAGAGATGTGTGACGCTTGGGGGGAGGGTGTCGAGAGCGTCTTGGAGATGATCTTGGGCGATGCTGCTATGGGCGGAAGCGATGTCCAGGGTAAGACGACGGAGTGATGATGTAATGGGGTAGCACGGAGGCAGCAAGAAGATCTCCTGGATGAAGATCTCGTCGATTGCGTGGTTGTTGTCCTTGAGGTGCATCAACGGTAGCGCGCTGAGGGAGAGGAACTGCAGGGGTCGCAGTTTGTGTATGATGACCTGGCTGTCGCATCGGAAGGCCCGTAACGCGACCATCTTCCTGAAGAACTCGTGGGGTATCTCGCGCCCGCCGACAGCTGATATGTTCGGGATGTTGAGGATCTGGAGGGTCCGTGCGGCGGGTAGGATGGCTCTGAACGTCGCCTGCACGTTTGGGTATATGTGGCGCGTTGCTTCGATGGGGAGATGCATGAAGATGTGCAGCGACGTGATGGTTGGGCACGATGACATCAGCTTCGCGAGATCAGAGGTGGCTATCATCTGCGTCGGGTGGTTCATGATGATCACGATCCGCTTGATCAGCGATCCGACGTCTTTCTGGTACAGCGACTGCGGATCCTTCGTCAGGAGTGCGGCCAGAGCCTCGATTTGCGACACGCGCGATAGGAAAACGGTGTTGTAGAGCAGCGGCGTGAAGAATGTGTTCCATGATTTACAGACGAGGGGGAGTGACAGCGTAATGCGTGACTGAGTTCAATTCGGTGAGTCGTTGGGTTTTGCGTTGGTGGGTGGACGAACTCACTGGGGAAAAGTGATGGATGGTTGTGGTGATAGTGCTGAAGAGCAGATTTTGACATCGCAGGAGTTTGAAGTCGAGGTCCTCCGTCGACAGGCTCGTCATGTCCTCGAATATCTGAAGCCATAGTTCCGATGGAAGAGGCAGCTTGATGTTCGCTGCATCCTCAGGCAGAGGCAGATGCATACCGAAACTGAATTGGCCGGGTCAAAAAGCTGGCTGAACGGTTGTTGGTCTGGGCCTTGGTGCCTCGAATTCCAGAGACAGGGGCGTCAAATTCACTCCTGTTGTGCTTGTGGTTCGCGTTCAAGTTCAACTTTTCCAGTCTCCACCCACGCAGCTAGGGCTCTATATCTCTTTTTATGACGTGGCGAATGCCTTTCTATGGCTCAGCGGACCGTTTGCTACAGAATTCACGTCCATGCGGCCTTCGCACAACATCAACTGTTTAGCCTACCTGCGCTTCCTCCACCTTCCGCGTCAACTTCGGGATGGGCGACTCAACACCCACTATCATTGGCACAACGGCGCAACTCCGGTCGGCTATATCGCTCACTAGACCATTCCTTCAGGCTTCGAAAATACTGAGATAATCAAGAGATACTATCTGGGGCTCTTTCGGCAAGTATTTACTGCTCGCGTTTCTGATAACGCTAAACCGCCAATACAATTCAGCATTTCCCATGACTATCGGTCAATATTCGGTCTACTTTGCCTTGCATACGCATACTACTTATAAGAGGCTCCCCATCCGTAATGCTTTGAATTGTATCGAGCACCCAAGATGACCACTCGCCTATTGAGTCTCCTGTGCCTGCTCCCTCTCGCGTTCGCTCAGCTCCAACCGTTGAAGAGCTACTTCACCGGCGGAAGGTACCTCGGTTTCTTCACCAACCAAGGTCGTATGACCTCTGCGGGAAGCACATACGTCAGTATTGGCGAAACGAACTTTAACGCCGTGACCGAGTCCAATGCGTGCAAATGGGAAGTCATCGAGCCGACACAAGGGCAGTTCGCTTGGTCGGGATGTGATTATAGTTTCAAGTAACATTTTCAACGTTATTTTTGTTGTTTGAGATTTACTGACTGGGTTGTTGATTAGTTGGATTACCAGTCGGGGTGGAAAGTTCCGTGGTCATACACTTGTCTGGTGCGCCTAACTGAGAGATTCAAGCAGCGTCTTCCACTGTACTAAACCTCTTTGCAGGCACAGTCAGCTCGCCCCTTGGGTCAGCACCCTCTCTGGCTCTGCTGTAGAGGCCGCTATGTCAAACCACGTACGTTTCCTTGACTATATCATGCAACATTCCAATACTCATCCCGATCTTCGCAGATCAATACCGTCATGGGACATTACAAAGGAAAGTAAGTTCTCAAAACTGCCTACTCGGTATTGAACCCGCCTCAATGAGCTATTCCTTCTTCCCCCTATTCCTAGAGTCTATTGCTGGGACGTCGTCAACGAGGTAAATCCCTCCATCCCTCCACCCCTCACTCCTCACCCAAGTCCTCACAATCCGCCCTCTAAAAACCTAAAAACATAGGCACTCAACGAAGACGGTACTCTCCGAACCTCGGTATTCTACACCCAAGTCGGGACGGATTACATCACCAAAGCCTTCCAATACGCTCGTATCGCCGATCCAGCGGCGAAGTTGTATTACAACGATTATAACATTGAAGCGGCTGGGAGGAAGCAGGATGGCGCGTTTAATTTGGTGAGAGATTTGAAGGCGAAGGGGCTGATTGATGGGATTGGACTTCAAGGTGAGTAATTGGATCATAAGGACTTCTCATATCCGATTGTTAGCTAATGATGTTCACCAAGGCCATTTTACTGTCGGCCAGATGCCGGCGAACCTCACGGGGACTGTGCAGCGTTTCGCGAGTCTGGGGATTGATGTTGCTTTTACGGAAGTGGATATCGGTACAACGTGGGTCGTCTCATAGATTCTGGATACAACGAAGACCAGCTGACCGCGTCGTTCGTTTGTGCAGTACCCAAGATTTCGTAGGACAGGCGCGTGACTATGCTACGATGACCACAGCATGCGTGTCGGTCGAGCGGTGTGTTGGGATTACCATTGGTGGGATCCGGGATAACGAGTCGCGTACGTCCCGCTTTTCACTCCGAATCTGCGACTATGGCTCAAAGGCTTTTGAACGTTCTTGCTCTTGTTTATGTTTATTTTTAGCATATTGGCGTTTTGGCCAGTATACTCTCCTCTGGGATGAGAGTTACCAGCCGAAACCCGCTGCATCTGCCGTTGCGTCCGTTGCTGCTGGAGGAACAGGCGGAAGCCCGGGTACATCTGCCCCTGCTCCCAGTTCCACCCCAGTTCCATCTCCATCTTCTACGCCGAGTTCAACGAGTACGAGCAGTGCGCCTGCCGCGACGCAGACGAAATACGGTCAATGTGGCGGTTCGTCTACATATACTTAACATCTTTATATGCCTTGAATTTGCCCTCACACGATTTTCTTTTGGATAGGGAGTGGTTGGACTGGTCCAACGGTCTGCGCATCGGGGAGTACATGCACGTTCTCGAATACATGGTATTCGCAGGTAAGCAACGGGGTTGCGTTTCTGTTTTGGAGTATACTCATGTTTCGTCGAAGTGTCTGTGAGAATTTAGTAGTAAGTAGCACTTTGAGTCTGGAGAGAACGATTGTTGATTGAAAAAAAATGCCAAGTCAATCTCAATTATCACTGTTAGGGGTTCGGCCACTTTTTGAGGCTTAGCTCGTCACGTGAGCCACAGGCACAATAAAGTGACCTGTCACCTGAGTCATTATTTGAACGCGCTTTGGTTTCTCCCTACCCACCATGTCGAACGTCCGCCGTTCCGAACGCCTCAAACGCGTCGCAGAAGCACCTCCTCCTTCTCAAGTCAATGATGCTGACTCTCAGGATGAAGAAGCTGAAGACGACACACAGTATAAACCGAAACCTGCAAAGCGCCGCAAAGTCGCTCAGGCCGATGGGGAGAGTAAGCGCGTCGTACCGCGAGGCAAGGGAAAGCTTAGGAATCTGCCTCAAATGCCGTTGGATATATTGTTTGAGGTGAGCTAACTGTCCGGCGCGTTCCCTTCTGGGCTCATGTTGCGCTTTTCAAGATTTTTGGGTTTCTAACCCCTTTAGACGTGCTTCGTCTGGCGCGTACGACGAAGGATTTTCGGTCGGTTTTGATGAAGCGGTCGGCGATTTCCCTCTGGAAGACAGTGTTTGATAATGTGCCTGGCACCCCGGAGAAGCCTGAGGATATATGTGAGCCTGCGTGGGCGAACTTTTTGTTCACCAATAACTGTTATGTACGAACATTTCACTTTTATTGGTTTGAACCAGGCTTACGCGTCATCACTTAGCAATGCTTCAGCCCACGACCTTCGCATACATTCGGTGGTCATTATGTTCGATACTGCAAGCGCTGTGCTACGGATAAGTAGGGATGTTTCCTCACTCTGGGCTCGTTCTTGGTTCTTATAGACGCGTAGGGAGTTCGACGTCCGCACCAGCGAAGTTTCACAAAAGCTGCTGCGCCTGGGCATCAGCCCATATGACTCTCCCTGTCGCGTGTATTCCATCGCCTACGAATACGAGGGAACCTATGCTTGGGCCTCGAGTAAGTATAATCAATTACATTTCAATCATCCCAAGAGGTTTCTAAATTCTGACTTGTACTTGTTGCCATTTATTTCGTCAGAACACTATAGTTCGCGTTCTAGACTTTCGTATCTTCGAGTTGACCTGGACGACTTTTTGGAGGGGTATGAGAGGGTTCGTCAGAATGAAGAGGAGAGGAAGGCCTTTTTGGAACAGCGTAAAGAACGGTTTCGCCTTATAGACCAGGTGGGGGTGATAGTTCCATTATGAACGGTGTTGATGCTAACGTGGTTGATTTAGCGCATACCGGTCTATAAGAAGTGGTTTACGGAGAAACACGACGAACGCAGTGCGGAGCGTGACGATATCCGTGCGGCTCGATTTGAAGCGTATGTCTATTCGCCTTTTGATAGATGCATGTTGCTCATACGCTGCCATTATTAGCATCCAACAAAAGTTGTCCGACTTGGGTTTGTTATTTTCCCTGAGGACCTCTTTACTCGCTGCTCAACCTCGTGTAAATTGACTAGGTTGGGCCTCCGAGTTAAAAACCCTCGCTTCGAGCGATATGGATACGTTGAAGCAGCTCCCAAACGTCAAGGTGCCGCGACCTTTGACCAACCGAAGTGAGTACCTCACTCAGGACCTCATTCCATCCGTTGTCTAATCTGTCTCTAGTGTGGAACAAGATCCAACCTGAGATTGTGCCTCTAATGGAGGGATTCCGCGACGAACGCTTGAAGAAGGAGCGAGCCGCAGTCCTCAGGAAGCGCCGTCAGATTTTCGCGGACGTGGTCAAGGACTATAATTCGAGTCAACCGCCAGATAGCATCCTCCCCTGCCCCAGCGACCTGTACTTCCTAGAGAGCTTCGCGCCTGTCAAGACAAGCATCGAGGAAGACCCTAACGAGGTCAAATACTCAGCTTCAAACTTCGATGACGTTCTCGCGGAGATGCCTCGATACTGCGAGGAGTGGAAAACACTTTGCGCATCTCAATTGATCGAATTCGCCAACAACGATGCCTCCGTCAAGAAGGCCGATCCTCCCATCACGTTCGATGAGTCGACTCTACAACTCGCCAGAACGGTGTTCATATGCACTTATTGTGATCAAGCCATTGTTTACCCCAATATGCTAGGCCACCGATGTTTTCATCGCGAACCACGCTCGTACGAACCCCGGGTTACCCAAGCGATGCTTGATCTTAAGTATCACCACTGGACAGAAGCAGCTCGTCCCATGTTAAGGTTGGCACCAGCAGCGATGATCTCGAAACTCTTGCAGACGTGTGGTTTCGACCCGCAGACTGCTACGAAAGAAGATGTCGACGCTGGTCGTCGCTGGGTAATCGCTGAACGTAATTATGTCACCCCTAATGTTATGCGCTGGAGAAGAGCGGTAAGTACATGGTTGACTTCTTCTTTCCATGACTCAACGCTCAATGTGTGGGTTCTTGTGTTGGCAGATTCAGTTCGCGTCCTGGTTTACATCCGATGCTGGATCATGTATTCTGGTGACCGATGAATCCCTCATCAAGGTGTATGACCTCGCAGAGCTGGACTATTACGAAACGAAGTCGCGGAACTCCCCATTCATCTGCGTCCACTGCTCCGAAAAGACTGTAGGATCACTCACAGAGCATATGAAAAAGTGCGTTGTTTTTCTTTTGCTTTCTTCGTCCAGCGGAACCCTTTTCTGATGCGCTTCGTTCGATCTTCCATGGGAATAGGCATAAACCGGACGAACCCTTGGAAATTTCTGACTTCAGGATGGTTCCCGATACTTTGCCTACGTTCTTGTTTTCACTGAGCGTTGAACGTCCGCCGCCGCCGCCGCCGCTCACTGAACCTGAGACAAGCTGATCAGAAGCTGGATGGTTCGGAGGCGCTTGGGAGGCGCTGGTCGGAACCCCTCAGTCCCCTTCGCAAGTATCTATATATCTTGCCTCTACGTATCTATGTTTATATATCAATAGAAGATTGTATATACCCATTTCCTTTAGATTATCTGGCTAGTTTAATTACCACTCGCTCGGGGACGACACTGCGCGCGACAGCTCGAAGTTACCAGTGTTACCAGTGCAGTCCTCGGTCACGTTATTAGAGCCCCTGAATCGTAGGGCACAAACGAAGTTCAAGTTGAACGTTGCTCAACGTTCAACCGCCGAATCTCTAAGTACTTGACGACTTGTCACGTAGCTTCGGAAGCCCCAATGGAATCTCTTCCCCTTGAAATATGCCGACAAATACTCCATCATGTCTCGATGACTTCGACTGCAGATTGCTACGCTGGAGACCCATTAAGGAAGCTCTGGACCACTTGCATCTACCAAGACTTGTGAGTAGAGTATGCCACCATACCTGTCGGACTGTTTCTTACTTGCCCATTCGCGCAGAGGACGGCTGCCCAACTCGTCTACGTCTATAAATATTGGGAAAAGATCGTCACGCCATTCCTCTACGAAACTCTCATGATCTCAACGGTCTCGCAGCTCAGACTAGTTACGGGGACGCTCAGTTCTGTAATGGACCGCACTGGCTCTGGGCCTTTGAGGAATCTAGTGAAGCGCATTATTTTCGTGGTCATTGATGATGTCTCGGTTGACGCAACTGAATTCTACCAACTAATATCGCTCTGTCCAGCCTTGACGAGTTTGCACGCGTCCTACAGTTTCCACCTCGGGGACGACCAAGAGTCGCGTCCTTCCAAGGTTCAACATGACATATTTGAAGCGGAACCCGACCCCCTCATCAAGGCTATCTCCCTGGCGCACAATACTCTTGAAGTATTGAGCTTGACGAACGCTTACACATCCCAACCCCACTCCTCCAAATCGTCATCACCTCTGGCCAGCCTTTTCAAGAAAATGACTGCCCTGCGTGCGTTTCGCCACGACTTTCCCTTCGTAGCCAACGCCTCATCAGCATCCTCGATCCCACCGAATGTTGAATTCCTATCCGTCTCTAGCAATCATCCCTGTCCGCCGATTCCTCCTTCCGTCAAGGAGATGGTCATTCTTTGCTACGGATTACCACTCCATCGTAATATTGACGGCGCATCCGTGACAACCCTTACTCTTCTCTGTTTCTTCCGCCCGGAAATGTTACAGTAGGCGATGTCCTCCATCTCACCGAGCGTCAAGGTCTTGTCCCTTCATATCCGGTCATGGACGAACCTCCGTCGTATCACGAGTATTCCCGAGAATGTGACTTGCCTGGGACTCAAGGCAAACGCACGACTTGCTGGTGATCTCCACCTTGCGCTTGCCTCCTTCTTTGAATCCGTCAAAGCCCCTGCGCTGAACACAGTCCGGGTGCTCCACTGGGATGACGGTCATTTTCTCCGCGCGTGTCGCCCCGATGCTTTGTCGACGCTCGTATTGATCCTTCGGGCGAGGGATGTAGACTTGATTGACTGGGAAGGAGTTTTGATGAAGTAGCTTCATACTCTTCTTCTCAATGTCCTCGTCCTCGCACGAACCTGCCCCTCCGTGTTTATCGATTTGAACAAGAATCCCTCTTTGGAGACTGAGCTGGTCGCATCTGTGGATCCGAATACAGCCAGAAAATCGCTTCGTCGTCAGAACCTAGGCACGTAACTACGCTGTGACGACATGGCATGCGTGTCGGCCGGCCGATGTGCCTCACTCACCATTGGTTGAAATCAGGTTAACGAGTCGTGTATGTCTAGCCTTCATTTTTGTGTTCGTCCGTTCTCAATCTCAAGAGTCAATATTTTCTCAGCGACCTCATATTGGCGCTACGGTCAGTATATGTACGTATATTTTGCTCTGGGACGAGAGCTACCAGGCCAAGCCCGTCACGATCTGCCCTTGCGTCTGCTGCTGGTGGAGGACGAGAGGCCACATCAGCCTCAACTCTAAGTTCGCAGTTTCGTCTGCTACGCCGAGTGCGACGAGCACGAACAGTGCACATGCCGCTACGCAGATGAAACATGGTCAATGCGGTCGTATGTCTCTCATACCGGCGTACGATATATTCGTGCCCCATTGACCAACCATTGACACGAGCTTTGTCTTTTTCTCTAGGATTGGGAGTGGTGTTGTTACCAGTACACGATGTGCAACGGTACTCGCGGGTAAGAAATGTGGATGCATTTTGCCCTCGAAGCATACTCACGTTATATCTAAGTGTCTATATAAGAGCTTAACGTTTATATTTTGCAGTAATACCCTGGACTCACCGTTGGAAAATAAAAATGCCAAGCAAGTCTGAAATAGGAAATTTATTGTTCAATGTGGCCGCGAGGCCTCACGTGAGTTGCAGGCACAATAAAGTGACCTGTCACCTGAGTCATTTGCGAACGCGCCGTTTCTTCCTCACCACCATGTCGAACGTCCGCCGTTCCGAACGCCTCAAACGCGTCGCAGAAGCGCCTCCTCACGTCAATGATGCTGACTCTCAGGACGAAGAAGCTGAAGACGACACGCAGTATAAACCGAAGCCTGCAAAGCGCCGCAGAGTCGCCCCAGCCGATGGGGAGACTAAGCGCGTCGTACCACGAGGCAAGGGAAAGCTTAGGAATCTGCCTCAAATGCCGTTGGACATACTGTTTGATGTGAGCGCTTGAGCTAACTGTCCGGCGCGTTCCCTTCTGGGCTCATGTTGCGCTTTTCAAGATTTTTGGGTTCCTAACCCCTTTAGACGTGCTTCGTCTTGCGCGCACGACGAAGGACTTTCGATCGGTTCTGATGAAGCGGTCGGCTATCTCGCTTTGGAAGACAGTGTTCGATAACGTGCCTGGCACCCCGGAGAAGCCTGAGGATATTTGTGAACCCGCTTGGGCGAACTTCTTGTTCACCAATAATTGTTATGTACGAGACCCTTCCTTTGCTTGATTTGGTGCAATCTAACGCGTTACCTCTCAGCAATGCTTGAGCCCACGACCTTCGTATACCTTCGCTGGACACTATGTTCGATTCTGCAAGCGCTGTGTCTCAGATAAGTAAGGATTTTCATCATTCTCAACGCGAACTTGGATCTTATTCGTACGTAGGGAGTTCGACGTAGAGTATGGCGACGTTGCAGGAAAATTGCACAGCTTGGGGATCAGTCCATACGACGCTCCTTGCTACAGGTACCCCATCGCCTACGATTACTCTTTGTCGTATGGTTACTCAAGTACCTCCATAATCTCGTTTAATCGTCCAGAGCTTTATTGATTATTTCTCTAGGACGTTACCACTCGCGTACAAGGTTTTTCCACCTTCTTGTCGACTTTGATGAATTTGCGGAAGGCTATGAGAAGGTCCGTCAAAACTTTGAGGAAAAGAAAGCTTTTTTGGATCAGCGCATGGAGTATTTCCGCCAGATGGAAAAGGTAGGGTGATGTTTCCTTCTGGCTAGGCTTTGATGCTCACATGGTTGTGGTTGATCTAGCGCATAGAAGTGTATAAAAAATGGTTTATGGAGAAACAAGATGAACGCAGCGCCGAACGGGACGACGTCCGTGCAGCTCGATTCGAAGCGTATGTCTACCTGTGCTTCGACAGATGCTTGTTACTCACAAATTGTCGTTGTAGGATCCGACAAAAGTTGTCTGACTTAGGTTTGCAGTCTTTCTTGGGCACTTAGTTTGCGCTCGTAGCTCACCCGTGGAAATTATCTAGGTTGGGCTTCTGAGTTACAAAGTCTCCGTGCGGGCGAAATAAATACATTGAAGCAACTCCCAAATGTCAAGGTGTCGCGGCCTTTGACGACCCGAAGTGAGTCCTCAGGCCTCTGGCTTCACATCCCTCACCCAGGCCGTTGTTTAACCTGTCTTTAGTGTGGAACAAGATTGAACCTGAGATTGTGCCGCTAATGGAGGGATTCCGGGACGAACGTTTGAAGAAGGAGCGAGCCGAAGTGCTCAAGAAGCGCCGTCAGATATTCGCTGAAGTAGTCCAAGAATACAACTTGACTCAGCCTCCGGACAGTATCTTCCCATCCGCAGGCGATTTGTACTTCCTTGAGAGCTTCGCACCTGTCAAGACAAGTATTGAGGAAGATCCCAACGAGGTTGAATACTCCGCTTCGACCTTTGATCACGTCCTCACAGAGATGCCCCGGTACTGTGAAGAGTGGAAAACCGTATGCACGGCCCAAATACTGGAATTTGCTAATAACGACGCCTCCGTCAAAGCGGCCAATCCACCCGTGACCTTCGTTGAGACGACGCTCCTACTAGCCAGGACGGTTTTCAGATGCTCCTACTGCGACCAAGCGATCGTTTACCCCAACATGCTCGTCCACCGATGCTTACATCCGGAGCCCCGGCCTTACAGCGACTCTTGGGTAACGCCAGCCATGATGGACCTCAAAGCCACTCCTTGGATTCAAGCATCTCGGAACAGATTCCGGTTGATGCCAGCCGCTATCGTTTCCAAGATTTTGGAGACGTGTGGTTTTGATCCCCGGACTGCTACGAGAGAAGCCGTCGACGCTGGTAATCATTGGTTGGTTGGCGAGCACACGTATAGTACCCCTTCAGTCATGCGTTGGATCAAAGCGGTAAGTCGGTTTATTTCTTGAGTGACTTGACGTTCAATGGTTGCGTTGTTTTAAGATCCAGTTTACAGCGCGGTTTTCAAATCAGGGATACACCGTCCCACCGTTTACTCTGGTGACGGATGAGTCCCTCATCAAAGTATATGATCTCGCTGAGGTGGACTACTACGAAGACAAGTCACGTTCCTTCCCGTTCATTTGTGCCCATTGTTCCGAAAAGGTTTCGGGATCGCTCGCGCAACACATGAAGAAGTGGGTTTTCCTTCTTTCTTCATTGGAGCTTTGCGTTCTTACTCGCCTCGGGATTAGGCATAAACCTGATGAACCCTTGGAGATGTCCGATTTCAGGATGGTCCCTGACACTTCGTCGTCATTCTTATTTTCACTGAGCATCGAACGACCCCCTCGGCCGGCCAAATCTGAGATAAGCTGAACGCTCTCCCCCCTCACTTCCCAAAATGTATCTATGTTTATCTATTTGAAGCTTGTATATACCCATTCCAAATCGCAGTGACTGGCCAGTGACTGACCAGATCAGGAGATCGCTTAGGGAGCTGATATAGGGGAGTAATGAATGGAAGGGCTCGTCGCGTGGCCATCATCCCACTTGGTCTGCGGGCCGTTGCCACGGCACGGCGGACGAGTCCTATATTTCTCTGCATGTTAAGCCCATTAGTGCTACGAACTTACAGAGTATATGGCCAAGTATGAATCGACCTTCAAAAACTCAATGACGAGAGACTGAAGACTAGAAAACTCTTGGAAAACTCGGCGAGGTCGAAAGTCCTAAGGTCGCGCGCGAATTGTGGAAAGCATGGCAAGGCAGAGTTGACAAAGCAGCTGTGTGCATGCCAGAGGAAGGTATGCAGGCGGTGAGGCTCTGGCTCGGATTGCATCCCACCAAAGATTGAACGGAGCTATTTGAAAGGTAAGTTCGAGACAAATCAGGCGAACGCAAAAGGAACTGATCAACCAAAAAAAGCGTTCGGATGAATACAACGAACGCGATGATTCTAGAACGCTGCGAAGTCAACGACAAAAATAAGCAAGACGAAAGCTTAAAGAAGACATACGAAGGGTTACCAAAGTTAAAGCAAGTGACGTTACATCCGCCGCAGACGAATCAAGGGATGACGAACCCTCTACGTTCGAAAACTCAGATCAGCGTACTTCACGCAGGACGAACCAATGCCTCTGAAGTATCATAAGTTTACGGACTGGGATACAAAGCTAATGTTCCATCAGTATCTGTAAGTCGAGGCTGTTACATCGCAGGACAGAACTTACGCGGTGAACAGAGTAGCAAAGGCGGTTGTAACCTTTGAACAGCGAGGACGTCTAGTGAATCTCTCCCGAGCCAACCCTTGTGACATAGTTGCGATGGCGTACGGAATGGGAAATACACACTTCCTCGCCGAAGCAAGGACGGGAAAGTTCTTGAAGTGCATCACTGGAATCAAAGGAACGGACAGCGACGTCTCTGGAAAAGATGAAGGCGCCGGGTATCGCTTCATCCAAGGAAAGGCAGTTGTTCATGAGTATGAGAGGATGGTGGCGACGTTAGGCATGGTGACAGTCACAGGCCAGGAGGTAATGGATGCGTCGAACATCATCTATGGAGGCGACTTAAGATTCAAGGTGAACACAACACCAGGTGCGTAGACAGTTACGATGGCGCCGATAAAAGACTCATGCAAGGACGCGGTATAGTACCAAGGGGGCGACAGTGTCTATGGCGATGATGGCGAGCACTGGACCACTGAGAAGGATGAAGCAGGTACGTGATAACCTGGAAAACTTGTTAGAAGCCCAAAATTCACAGAAAGTACAGTTAAAGTATACGATGGTCGGCACGGTAAGAAGTTGATCGTTGCGGAGGACCGAATCTTCAAATTACCCCGCCTTTATCGAGACGAGCTGGAGAGAGGGACTTTTGCATGTGTCTGCTGTACCGTGACGATGAGGAAGATTGTCAACCCACCAGTCGGAAGGCTCGCTGTGACTTTCAACTTGATGTGGGCAGTGGTGATCGGAGGAGAGAACGTTGACAAAACGTTGGTGAAGTCTCAGAAGATGAGCATTAGTACTTAGATATAGCGACCAAAAGATACGTCAGTAGAGAGAACGTGTAGTAAACGAGAAAAATGCACGAATGTGCGAATCGAGGTGTAGCCACGGAACGAGAACATGGCGACTCAAGTATACATAGGAGGGAGACGTAGGGGCCAGAGAGGGGAACCTGAACGAGAGGGAGTGAAAGACCGAGCTAGATGGATCCAGATGGATCCAGGCCGATCTGGATCACGTCGTGGGAAAGAAAACGAGGCGTGACTTTTGCAAAACGAACAAATAAAGCGCAAACAAAGGCCATCCAATCATAGTAGGGCGCTAGAGGCAATTGACCAATCGGACGGATTACCGAGCTATCCCACGAAAAAGCTGATGCTAAGAGAAACTTCGTTTCGTATCAACGAGCCTTCGTTGCACTCAGGACTCGTAACCAAATAGGCTCCGAAAGGCTATCGACTCTCAGCAGGTTTCTTCCCCACCGCCACCCTCAAAGAAGAGTCGTGTTGATGCCTTGCAACGTGACGCTTCTATTTACCGCAGCACGCCTTTGGTCTATAAAAGCTTCGATCGCCTCTCTCGCAGAGAAGTAGTCCTTTAGGCCCTTCGCGCAGTCC
Source organism: Pleurotus salmoneostramineus (assembly GCA_002583695.1). NCBI lineage: Eukaryota > Fungi > Basidiomycota > Agaricomycetes > Agaricales > Pleurotaceae > Pleurotus > Pleurotus salmoneostramineus. Next base: position 33,318 of record BEWF01000007.1, read on the forward strand.
TCCCTATATCTCTGCTTAGCTATACTCTGCGATGCCGAAGATTATCTGTCCCATCTGCTTTGACGATGTTCCAATATCTCGCTGCTTTTCATTAAGTGTGGTAAGTCTCTTCCAGAAGTTATCGAGGTGCAGCTCTTGATCAACCCTTGGTCTTGCTTAGGACATGGTCAGTCTTGAGTCCCCTGTTAAATCTCGATTCCGCTGCGCCACCTCCGTAAGCTTATCGTACAGCGGGAACGTGGCCCTTCCCGACACCAACTTGACACGCTGCGAAGGACCCGAGGGACTCTATTATGTTTTCTTGGTCACGGAAATGTAGATGGATGGAGAGACATAGAGTAGATTTCACAAATAGCTATGTCTGATCACTACAGCAAAATTGATGAGAAGAAAACATAGGATATGTTTTTCGGAATAACAAATGTATGTTTTAAACTATTATGTCCGCGGATTCATTACTTAGTGGCGCGAATCGCACCCAGGGATGTGAGTGCGCAAAACAGAGGCAGCAAAGTGCTCCCCGCAGTGTTGACACATCTCAATCAAGCCAATGGTGTCCCAAGTAGATACACCTTGGCCTTGTAACAGTGCTCGGAGGGTGTGCGCTTCGGAGAAGTTTGGTTGAGACTGAGATCGGCGAGCGCCCAGGCTTAAGCGTGCACGATGGCCATCATGACGACGCTCGCGTGAGACTGCTGGGCTGCTGCTGCTGCTGAGCTGGAGCCGACCAAAGGTCCCGAGGTAGTCTTGAAAGTAGGTAGGGCCTTCGGAGTCGGCGGGATGAAGAAGCCGGTGTGCAATGACCATTTCGGCCATAGCAGCAGGGGCAGCGAGGGGTTCCCCTTAAAATAATGAGACAAAGGGAAAAAACAGAACATCCGATGCTCGACAACTTACCTCCAGGGCTCTGGGTGGGAATCCGATCGTACGACGACTCGCGGATAGCAAGTTGATACTTCTGATCAAGGTTCACTAGTTGAAAATTTGTCAGCACCATGTTTGCGTTAGAAATGTAGTTCAAGGTACTGACTGTAGAAGCCACAGCGAGGAGGGTCGTAATGGCAGAAGGCATATGTAATCCTCGAGGTCTCGGCCTCGACAATCCTACAGGAGACAGGGTCCTCCTGAATGAGCGAGCAAAAGCAAGCCCAGTAGATGTTCCGGCGACGAAGGTAGTCTCGAAGGCCATTGGCGTTGATGCGCGAAGGTCCTGTTCGAGTTCGCCAAAAAGGGCTAAGCCACGAGCCACAGTCACATCAGGTTGAGAAGAAGATAAGTCAAATTTCGCGACGTACTAGGCAATTTCACAAACGGTCCCGAGCTCCGGAGAAAAAATGACAATCTCCGAACTTCGCCGCTGGGCACGAACACTGGGAAGAAAAAGACTGAGTGCTGGTGCTTGAGGAAGCAAGGGGAGGACCATTGAGGGTGAACTTGTTGGCGTAAATGATGGGATCGAGGGCCAATTTATAGTGACGACGTGCCCGATGTGCCCGGCTCATAAGAGAGAGCCATACATGGAGCTCTTCACCACAGAGTGCTGAGGACAACTTGACGACGAAGAACAGCTTGGAGTAGAGATAGTATCATCCCGCAGGATGACGTTGTGTAAAATGTCCGAAAATGGCCAAAAATGTTGATAAAAAAGCGGGATGACGCAATGTACTGAATCGTGGATGCGCAGCGAGTAATTGAGAGTGAATATTCCAATTGAAAGGTGGGGGAGATGTTCAACACAATGAATGCTTCGTATGTTGCTTCGCCGGCTACGGGATGCATGAAACCATGGCGGGATTCTTGAAGAACAGGTGGAATGGTGCCGTCAAGGGCGGAAGGAGCACTGACGAACAGTGGAGCTCAAAGACCACTGCCTCGATGCAGCGGTCCGCACTGGGCTCATGGCAATGTGTCTTGGACGACGAGCTGCAGAGGAAGGGAGAGTTGTAATAAAAATCATGCAGATTTGAGACTAGAAGGAAGACATACCTCGCGCTCTGTGAAAGTTTGCCTTGATGAATCTATCGACACCGCAGCGGCACGCTATCCGTCATGCCCAGCAAATCCTCAGTCGCGCTGGCCTATCTGTCCCGCTGGAGCCCCTTGTATTTCCTGCGCTAGACGGTGAACGAGCGCCGCTATCACCAGGTGCCGTCGTTTCGACTGCTCAAACTCCGTCTGACCGAGGAGCTATCCATCTGTCTTACAATGCCCCCAAAGCCCGAAAATTCACACAAGAAGAAATAGATAAGCGGTTGAACTATGTCAATCGGCAGACGACTCTCACCGCTATTGTTGAGCATCCAGTCGGTGCCATTGTGGAATATCCACAGACAGGTGATGGACCTGAGGACGTCATTGGCCACCTCTTCCACGTCGAGCCCTTCCACCCTCATCCAAAGGGTGACTTCCAGTATTCTTTAGGTGGATCTCACGGAGGAAAACCAGACGTGAAGTGTGGTCTCCTGCGCAACGAAGACGGAACCCCAGCATTTTGTACATATCTACGAACAGAATGTGAGAATGAGTCTCAATAAAAGATGGCCAGGATACTTACAATTTTTAGGCCGAGGACTCAAGGTATGCTCCGCTGGTACAGACCATTTTGACGAACAGCATTCCTACGTCCCATCGAGGAGTGAAGTTCTTCACGGGATAGGGTCTACGTCAGGGGATGTGAATTTGGATGCGGAGGAAGAGGTCTTTACAAAAACGTTGGCGTTCTTTTGTGCTCTTCATGCAACTGGGTGCGATTTTTCTGGGGTTGATGTAAGTGAATGCGTCGGACGAGCAAGTTGATGACTGACACCATCTCAGGAACACAATTCCGCCGAGGCCAAACCCCTGCCACCAAGAACTCGAAAGCGCCGCCAGCCCTCCTGTTTGGGGACTCTGAAGCTTGTCTCAGATGCCTACGGCCGTTTTGGTGTGCAGTACGTGCTTGTGACTATCAGCTTTGTTCGTGCTGGTGCTGACTACATAATAGATGCGAACATTTTTCCGAAGACAACACATCTCACCTTTGTATTCGGGATCTAAACGAGTACAACATCGACTACCTCGAAGCCCTCTTGAATAATGATGTTGCAAAGATTTCCACAATTGAAACTGAAGCTAAGGCGGCAGGCTTCGGACCCCTCGTCGCGTGCAGCTTTCGTGCATCATGTGTTGAGCAGAAACAGTTGTGTCGTACGTTTTGATTTTTGTTTCCTAATCTAATGCATCTCACACACCCTGCGTAGCTTACTGGCACCGACAAGCTGATGGACGCTTGCAGCGTGGGGAACTCAGGAGTCTGCATGGAAGTTGCCCCACTATTTTTCATGTCTTCACACCCGACGACCTCTCCAGATGCCCACGGATTCTCGTTATCTGTCGTAATCCCCACTCACATGCGCCTCCCCTTCCTACAAAGACACCAGAGAGTGTCATGAGTATATTCCATGCTCTACTCCTCTCCCTCGATTGGAAATTAGCCGACGCAACTCCTCGAAAAGTCATGTTGGACTCAGGGTTTATGCAAGGACTGCGACAATGCCTCCAGTGGCATTCATCTCTTGATCCCTCCCTTTCCCATCTCCATCCATCCCTAGGAAATCTAGACCGCGTGCGGCGTTGCATCACCCTTCTCCGAAACGACTTCTTCCCATCAGGAACCGGCTTTGCAGGCGCAAAACTCATCCTCCAAGAGCATCTGAAGGCACCAATCAATGTTCGCTATGTTCGCGCCGTCGAGTCCCACCTCCTAGACGATGGTACTGAGTTTCAGCTTGTTGTATGCATGTCTGAGGCAATGTCAGCCCACCTCATGCAATCGCGTCGTGTTACAATTGACACTTCATTCAAGCGTTCCCATGACTTTGACGAGTTTGAAATTGAGACTTGGGATGCTGGGAACATGAAATGTAAGTCATTACTGTACCATATCCCTACGAGATAATGAATTTGACGTTATCCACCAGCATTTGTGTCGGCTCGAGCTTTTATTACCTCGCAGTCCGCAGACGCCCATCTGATTCTGTTTCGGCGTATTTTTGAGATTGCCCAACACGATACGAAGCAGCAAGTTTTATTTCGCCACATCGACGGCACGGGTTTTGAGGTCTGGGTTGCTGACGCCCACAAGGGGCAGGCCTTGGGTATGGTTTTCTTCTTGCTCTCGAAATTTGATGCTTATGTCACGGTATCAAAACCGCATCGTAGGCTTAGGAAAATACTGCCAGCACCTTTGTCGGGAGCGGACGGACTCAGTACCTGACGAGCCAACGCGTCGGCTCTGTGATCTCGGCCCCTACGAACACCTCCAGCGGTGCTACAAGGCTTGTATCGTCCATTTCAAACGGAACATCCATGACCTTCGCCACCATATATCCAAGGAAACTCGCGACGCGATGCTGAGCTTAGCATCCGCCGAGCCTCATCCAGACTTCAATAAGGCGCTCGAAATCATTCAGAAGGGAGGGAAAAAGGCCACAGGTGCGAGCTATTTCTCTGGTTTTACAAATCTCACACTAACAATCAATGATCAGCATGGCTCAAAGACAAACAGGGCTCGAAATTCATGCTCCCTGCCCTTTACCAACCTCTCAGCAAGATACCTATCCATATTTGGAAGTCAGCACCGACATCGACAAACGGAAATGAACAAGCCCATCGAAGTATCAATCGTGATGGAACTAACATGACTTTGCTCGGCGCTATCATGCGGGGCATGCAGTATGATGCTCGGGTCGCCGCTTCGTCTTCGTTGTTCGCCTCGACAGGAATTTACTCTCGCGATCAGACTTCCACACATTATCGGAGGATTGCCTCTGCGCTTCACAAGAAAAGTAAGTGTTTTTACCACGGTTCATATTCTATACAACGCTAACGGACCCCAGTCTTCGTTCAGAAACGCTTGCTGGCTAAGAAAGAAACCCCAAGTCCAAGTCGCCCAACATCGAGACCGGCAGTGCCACCGCTGCCACTGCTACTTGACGACACCGATCGGCTTACAAAGCAGTTGGAGCCAACGACGGCGACGACCAACAACGACACTACGACAGCAACCAGAACTTCAACATCAAGCTCCCTTTACACTACACGCCCACTCCATGAAGTATTGGCAACAAGAAAAGGCCTCCCGAATAAGATTGATGAAGACCCTTTCTTGTGAACACTTCGCTGGTCTCTTTCTCTTTTTTTGACACTTCTTAGTATGTTAAAAACATAGACACGTTTAGAATTAGATACCTAAACAAACAGACAAGGGTGTTCAAGGTCCCTCCTCGCGCCCTCCTCCTTACCCGCCGCACCCCCCCTTTTGGATTCATCCGCACTCCGGAGATCCCGCGGAGATTTAACAGGGGACTACAGACTCGGACATGGTTTCTGCATTGAATGCACTAAACGAAACTCGAGAGAGCCAAATTGTGCTGTATGTAGGGTCCCAAAAACCTCCCAGCCACACCAGATCTTTGTAGACTTCTCCAAGCCTGACTTCAACATTCGACGGACTGGAACATCGAAGTCAGACAAGAACAGCGATGGCCCCGCGAAGTTATCTTATGATATACATGGACAAGAAGAACTGAAGTCTGTCTTTGAGAAAATGGAGGAAATGCTGGGTGAAGAGTGGACGATGAAGACGCGAGTATCCAAGCTTGAGAAGAAGGTGGAATCTCGTGAAGAGATGATGAAGACAAAAATGGCGGAGAACATTTTATTGAGACAACACATCGCGGACTCTGAAGTGCGGCTCGCGGTCAGCGAGGCTAAGGCGACCCTATCGAAGCGCCAGAGGGAAGATGTAATTGCCGTGATAAGGGCGGGCTTGGAGAATAGGCAAACAGAGAGGGAAGTTCATTCGAGGAGTAGGATGCATGCAGGATGGGATGTGGGGCGGACTTGAGAGATCACAAGTTCATTCAGGCTTGAATCTTCTGACCCATACCGCGACGCTGTACTTTAGAAGCTCTCCCCGTTCCCGACCTACTTGAACTCGCTCCAACTTTTGCCGACCACTAGCTCATAGCCGCCGAGTCGTATCAAACGCCGCAAGATACCCCTCGAACATGCTAGCTGATGAATAGCCTTTTCTCAGCGAAGGCCATTTTGACGCAGCGACGCTAGGCGGAATTCCTATGAAGCCCCCTGAATTAATAGGAGGGAAGAACCAGTTCGAGAAGCTAGCATGAGCCCAGGGCATTCTTTCGTAGTTTAGTGGGAAGCGCGACAAATTATCTGCGTGAATGTTGAACTCACAGCTTCCTGGAATTGAGGCGAGAATGACCCGTAGATATGAGGTGTGTGTAATTGGATCCGAATCGGGGGCGTCTTTACATTACAATTTACATGAAACGCTTTCCTCCTGCCTCCCATGTCGTTGCCCAAAAGCCGTATCGCCATTGCTGGTACTGGCGTCAATAATGGCATCTATCGCGTTGGACCAACTCCTTTCTACGACTTGCCTGCGGGAGAAACCATCAGGACCTATCAACCTCGCTGCAATGATAGCGAGTTCTTTGGCACCCTTTTCTTACCCCCTCTACTCGACTTTGCCGAATGGAAGACATGGGGCACCACCTGGATCACCTACTCATCGCTCTACTTGGAAGCAACCTGCGGCGACCAGAAACTATGCGTCAAGATGGCCATAAACTTGGACCAGCCACAGGAGCATCCCGATCCCGAAGACTGTCTCCCTGTTTCGACGCGTTTCGTCTTGGATCGTCTTTTCAAGGAAGCTAATTTCTATCACGACCACTTGAAAGACTTGCAAGGCATCACAGTCCCTCGTCACTACGGCCTCTGGGCGTGTCACACGTCTTGGGCCGGGATGGCAATTTTTTCGGTATTCGAATGGGCTGGCGATCCAGTTCTCGAACTTCACAAGAATCTTGAGACCTATACGTCGGAAATCAAGTGCGTACATCGATGTCCAAGTCCGCTCAGTGTCTTGAGTCGTCAATGACCGGGACCCCCTATTCATTCTTTCTTTAGGCTTCTCTGTATGCATTGTCTGCGCGACCTCCACGACCATCGGATACTGCATCAACAATTGGTACTCTACCATGACCTTCGTCACATCCTGTACGACGCTACGACCAACACCTCTCGCATTGTAGACTTCTCATGTGTGGAGGACCACGATTGTGAAGGAAGCTACCCTCCGAAAGGCGCGTGTTGGGGAAATCCACAATGCTGCAGGGAAGTCGCTTGTGCCGCAGACCATCTGATGGCGTTTCAGGCAATTTCAGGTTTGAACTCATTCGCAACTCGTCCTTGCCTCGAAAGCTGATCTAGCTCCTCATAGAAGATGCTGAAGATGATGAAACCGACACGGAAGAAGAAGAAGTCGTGGAAGACCAAGCCGCTGTGGAAGAAGAACAAGTCATGGAAGCGCGGTTCTGGAGACCTGATACCCCGGTCAACTAGAACCTCAAGACGCGCTCCACCAAAGAACAGAACAAGTCATGGCTCATGTTGGATAAGATTCAGGAACTATTGGGATTTGGTCGTCAGGACGTTTGAGTTGGATCACTTCCGCGAGTCCATCGAAGGTTACCTCGTTGTATGCAAGAGTTGGATAGATTGCTTAAATCAAAGAACACGTACCTTCCATGGGATTGGGGAAGCGAGGCCCCTATCATACTTCATACACGTCCGCCCTCAAAAGTGATCAAGATGTCTCCTTCTTATAATCCTTGAACCTCGTCTGGAACTGACATGTACCCTATCTGCGTTCGGTTCTCTGATGGTTGGGCGGTGGGGAGGAAGAGAGATACGGAGTAGTCCAACTACGCGCTCGCCCCTGATTGCTCCTCCTTAGCACGTGAGACGCCGAATAGGAGTAAATCTGTTGCTCAATGCGGAAGCGTCTCTTCGTAACCACGGCGCCCAATCTAAAGCTCGTCGTCAACGATGGCGAGCCTCATCGCCATTCTCGACCTCAAGGGAAAACCTCTGATTCAAAGATCGTACCGTGATGATGTCCCACCGTCATATGTCGAACGCTTCCTTCCACTCGTCCTTGACATCGAGGAAGAGGGCCAACAGGTCACCCCATGCTTTTCCAGCCAGGGCGTGAATTACATGCATATCCGACATTCAAATCTCTACCGTACGTCTGTATGGTACCGAATACACGTATCCTCACGGGTTTCTAGTCCTGGCTATGTCAAAGCGCAATTCAAACGCGGCCGAAATCATCTTGTTCCTCCACCGACTTACCAGTGTTCTGATCGAGTACTTCAAAGAGCTGGAGGAGGAGAGTATACGAGATAACTTTGTCATCATATACGAGCTCATGGATGAGATGATGGACTTCGGATACCCACAAACGACGGAGAGTAAGATTCTGCAGGAGTGAGTATCATCAGTCCCCTCCAACCTCACAGATGGTTTTGGCTGATCCACTCAAGATACATCACTCAGGAATCACACAAGCTCGAAATTCAAGTTCGACCACCAATGGCTGTTACAAATGCTGTATCATGGAGGACAGAAGGTATTCGGTATCGAAAGAACGAGGTCTTCTTGGATGTTATCGAAAGTGTCAATCTTTTGGTACGTCAGCGTATGATCAATGGGCGCGCACTCTCACCATAAGTCTTCAGGTCAATTCCACAGGGAACGTCGTGCGGTCAGAAATTCTTGGTGCTGTAAAGATGAAATGCTACCTCTCTGGGATGCCTGAGCTGCGGTTGGGCCTTAATGACAAAGTCATGTTCGAAAGTACGGGGAGAAGTACGTACATGACCTCCTTCTCTCGTTATCTGTGACATAACTTGAGCTGCATATAGCTGCGCGAGGGAAAGCCATCGAAATGGAGGACGTCAAGTTTCATCAATGCGTGCGACTCTCCCGATTTGAAAACGACAGAACGATATCTTTCATCCCACCAGACGGCGAGTTTGAGCTGATGTCGTATCGTTTGTCCACGCCCGTCAAGCCCTTGGTCTGGGTAGAGGCAGCGGTGGAGCATCACAAGGGGAGCCGCGTGGAGTACATGGTCAAGTGTAAAGCCCAGTTCAAGCGACGAAGTACAGCGAACAACGTAGAAATTTACGTACATGTTCCAGACGACGCGGACAGTCCCAAGTTTAGAGTAAGTGTTCCTGTTTTTTCTCCTCTCCCTCCCCCTGCCTCCATCGAGGCCATAGCGGACCGAACCTTCTGGGACTAATATGGTCTTGTAGGCTTCAACAGGGAGCGTCCAGTATGCTCCTGACAAGTCGGCCTTCGTGTGGAAGATAAAGCAACTTGGAGGTGGCAGAGAATTCCTTATGCGTGCCCATTTTGGCCTGCCGAGCGTTAAGAGTGGTATGGCACCCGTCTTCTTCCCCACCGTGTGCTCCCCGATTGAATCGCTACGCTTTGACAGAGACTGACGTGGAGAAGCGGGCTCCCATAACTGTTAAGTTTGAGATTCCCTATTTCACGGTGTCCGGTATTCAAGTACGATACCTAAAAATTGTGGAGAAGAGCGGGTATCAGGCCCTCCCTTGGGTTCGATACATTACACAAAATGGTGATGATTATAGGTGAGTCATTTATGCCGCTGCGTCCCTAGGAAGCCTCTCATTGTCGCTGGCAGTTTACGAACAGCTTTGGAGAAGGGCAGCGCCCCAATTGTACCTATGTAATGTCGATGCCATATGTTTTACACACTGGTTCTATAGATGATGATCGGATCGCCGAGATATGATGCTACAATCCTTTCAACACGAGATAGCTACGAACCAGAAGCCCTGTGACGGGCCGCTATCTCTGTCACGGAACGCGTGCGTTTACTCCAATATCTCCTTGAACGCCCAGGTTCATGCTTCCACTAAAAACCCATATGTCCGTCATCTCTTCCTTCACCATCAAACTTATGTTGTATACACTAACGTATAGTAACATGATAGAAACTCAGCCTGGTCGGATCAGTGGCCTCCCCGTCTTGCAAGCCTCTTTCGCCGTTGTTTCTCCACTCATCCCCCAACATGGTCAAGGATTCTCATGCCCGGCTTCTTTGGCAACTTCCAAAGCATGGGATGCATATGTACGCTCTGCTCGATTGATCCCTTCGTCCCTATTTTGAATGCCTGTCATGGGCTGCTGCTGTTGAACGTGCCCAAAAGCGTTGATAGCCCTTAGGTGCCCTACATGACCCCACAGCCCACGCCACCTAGTCCTGTCTCGGCACCGTCGTAGATACACCCTAGTCCCGCTGGTTAAGCAAGACTATCTTCGTCAGGTGTGCATGTACCGCGGTGAATTGCGTGGTTGAAGCGATAAAGATAAACTTAGACCCATTCCTTCTCGTTGACAAACTCGGTACGTACTCGCTGATTTTTCTTTTTACTTTCGGAGTATATTCTTTGGTCTCTCTGACGTCCCTGCCCCGTTTGTCTATCAGGAGAAGCAGGAAGAAACGGGGTCTGTGTAATGAACTCATATGGTCCTTTGAGCTTGCAGGCGTCTTCAGTTTCGCATAAAAGATGCTGTTTCAAAGGACCATGGTGTTTTGAACCGAGGCCATTCCACTTCTTCAGGCATGCAGCTGCTCTTGCTCTCGTCGTTCTTCCTCGCGGCTCACGCTGCTATTCTCCCTAAAACCAACTTCCACCCCACTGTCGTCCATGAAAAGCGCAATGCCCTTCCGCTCGGATGGCAGCTCGCCCGTCGCTACGAGCCATCCACTACGATCCCTCTCAAATTCGCCCTCACCCAGTCTAACCTAGACAAGCTCGAGGACTACCTCAACGAGGTCTCCCACCCAAAATCTCCCAGCTATGGAGACCACTGGACTGCTGGCAAGATTGCGGAGACCTTCGCTCCGAGCCACGAAACTATTTCTACTGTTCGAAACTGGCTTGTTGGTAGTGGTATTCCCTCGGAGCGCATCAAGGTTTCCCCGACCAGAGGCTGGATCAATCTCGACGTAACCATCGCAGAAGCTGAGGAGCTTCTAAAAACGGAGTACAATGTGTACGTTCACGATACCGGCAAGGAGCACATCGGTAACTTTGTTTCTCGCCATTCTATGAAACTATGAACTTATGCTGTCTTCTATCCGCGTAGGTTGCGAAGAGTATCATCTTCCAGAACATGTTGCGCCTCACGTCGACCTCGTATTGCCTTCAGTTCATTTCGATGCTCAAGTTCACAAGCGCGACGACGTTACTGCTCCTCTCGATCTTGGCCAGCCAGGTTTTGGCCGAGGACCCAAAACTACCGGAGGACTTCCGTCCATTCCCAAAGACCTCGAATTTCATACTACTGACGCCAAAGCCGCCGCTGCCGATTACTGCTGGTTGATCCTCACGCCTGACTGTCTTCGCACATTGTACAACTTCCATTACACCCCTCAGGCTACTGACAAGAATAGCTTCGGTGTTGGTGCGTAACTATTTTTGCGACTCATTCGTGGGTCAAGCTCACATTTTGTCTTTCTTAGTCGAATATACACCTCAGGCCTTCCTTCAGTCTGATTTGGATATGTTCCATTTCAACTACTCTAGGGAAATCATGGGTAAAACGCCCGACTACCACTCCATAGTGGGAGGTACGTGCGAACTGTGACACTCAACATAACTTCCCAACCTCCTTCCTGCGTACCAGGTGTTCTCCAGACGCAAGTCCAAAACTTTGCCTACAATGGTGAATCCGATCTCGACCTTGAATACGCCATGAACTTGGCCACCGTCAAACAGAACATCACCCTCTATCAAGTCGGTGATATGGTCCAAGGTGAGCCTAAGTTCTCTCACGTATGGACCACTGAGTGATTGCTGATGTTGGCTTCTAGGCGCCTCTTTCAACAACTTCCTTGATGCCATAGATGGTTCTTATTGTTCCTTTGAAGGAGGTGATGATACCTACCAGGATCCCCATTACCCCAACACCCGTACCGGTGGCTGGAAAGGTATCTGTCTTTGCCCATCACGCTCTTGGGCAGGGTGTCCTTACTCAATTCGTTATCACAGGTCCCGCTGAGTGTGGTACCGTCAAGCCTGCGAACGTCATTTCTACTTCCTATGGCTACAACGAAGCAGACCTCTCCTTCAAATATGCCACACGTCAGTGTGCAGAATACGCCAAACTTGGGCTCATGGGCATCACCATGATCTTCTCATCAGGAGATAGCGGAGTTGGTGGAAATGCTGGTGTTTGTAGGTCAGAGTTCGGTGAGATCGTTGCCCCCCTTCCCCTTCGGTCTGCCGGATGTTGAGATCCAATCGCTCCGCTCTAGGTTTCCCGGATCAATATGGCCCTGTGTTCAATCCCGGGTTCCCAGCATCTTGCCCGTTCGTGACGGTCGTTGGTGCCACTCAAATCAACAAGAATGCTCCTGTGAGTGATCCCGAAGCCGCCATCGACCAAGTCATCGCTAGTGGGGGTGGTTTCAGGTTTGTTTTCCTATCGCTGCCTTGGTATCTTGGCTCACACAATGGAAACCATGATTACAGCAACTACTTCACCATGCCTGATTACCAAAAAGATCATGTCACTGGGTATCTCACCAATTTCCCGCCTACGCAGCCGACAGATAACTGGAATGCCACCGGTGCTGTAAGTTTGTTCTCTGACCTATGTTCTATTTTTGTTCATCCATTTTAGGCTCGTGCATTCCCGGATATTGCAGCCAATGGGTGACTTCCTCACGTTGTTACTCACACCGCAACCAATACTAATGACTTTTTTTTTCTCGCGCAGAGCTAATTTTGTCGCTGCTGTGAGTATCGTAGCTACTACCGTTCGGCTCATTTTACTCAAGTGACCATTCTACCTAGGTAAACGGTCAATTTATCTTGGTCTACGGCACCTCAGCTTCGACACCCGTTATCGGCGCGATGTTAACCATGATCAACGATGCTCGTCTGGCCGCTGGAAAGAAGACCATCGGATTCATCAACCCTACCGTGAGTTGAAGTCCCCTTCTTCGCTGGAAGTTGGCTCATTGATGATTCGTAGATCTACTCCGCTGATTTTGCGGATGCCTTTAACGACATTACCTCCGGAACGAACCCAGGCTGCGGTTCGACAGGCTTCGACACTGCAGCTGGCTGGGACCCCGTCACTGGTCTCGGTACTTTTGATTTCCAGAAGTTGCTTGATAAGTGGTTGGCCTTGCCTTGAAGAAAAGGAGTTTCCTGTTTGCCAATCCGACTGGAGTAGGTTTGTCGAAGAGTATTTTGTATCTTAATGTACCTCTAAATTTTGTGGAGCTTCTGATGTGTTTAATGTTTGTAGACTATCGTGTTGACGACGTATCCGTCCTGAGTTCTCTTCTAAGCCTGTTGAAACGCTGAAGGTCGACGCCACTTGGTGACCAAAGCCAAAACTAGACCTTGAGGATGTAGATCCCCCTTGCGGCCATAGGCTTGCCAGTAGGACCACCTTGGCGCGATGGGGGTTGGGAGGAGAAGCTAGCCCACTGCACCAGGCGCTTCGAGTGACAGACATATAGTAAGTGGTTTGCGGTGCATCGTAATACACACAGGAGGGCCGGGCGGCAGTCTACCTGCTCGTGTATACCTCCATGTCCACACCAGCAGTTGTCTGCCCGATATGCTTGGAGCACCATCCCATCGCACGAATGCGCTTTCTCATAAAATGTGGTATGTCAGAATGTCTTCATGGTTCCTGAGGACACATGGAATATGATTACGATCATGGCTCTAGGACATGGCTTTTGTACAGAATGTACCGCAAAAGTCGCCCCCGATCCACGCTGCCCCATATGTAGGGTATCCAAAGGAAACTCTCAGCCTCTCCAAATATTCGTCAATTTCGCGACCTCTCCAACTACAAATCGTCAGCCAGTTGTCACAGCTGCGCTGGAATCAAGATCAACACCATCACCAGCATTGCAACGCAGCCGACCCACCACAAGCAGGCTAACACCATCACGTTCACCGATCCAACCATCACCAGGAGATGGATTGCGTTTGCCTTTGCCTCCGGCTTCGGGTACAACAAATGACGGCTGGGACTATGCGTTGATTCGGCAAGTACAGATACTTAGTCTGAGGGAATATGAAGCTCGAGAAAGAGGGGGAGGGGTAGGTGGCAGAGGACGCGGATGGTCTCCATTGCTTCAAGTTACGAGTGGACGCGGAGGACGTGGAACTGCAATTGAAACAGGACGCGGAGGAGTGGTACCAGGACGAGTCGGATTACACGATGGTAGAATCGTAGTCCCTAGATTCGGGTTTCTCGGTGCAATCGGGCATGACTGGGGAAGGGGGTCTCCAAGCGGTGGGACGAGGAACTGAAAGATAGATAATATGTGGAAGTAAGCGTTCTAGTTGTAAAGTATGACATGATATCAGAATGAGTCCAGATAGATCTCCAAGTCCGATTGTAGTCCCCCTTTACCTTGAGTAGTAGGGACCGGTAGCCGTACCTAGGTTTGGTCCAAATCAAGAAGACGGAGAAAGGGAGAAGCTTTGAAAGTTTGAAGAGTTTCTGTCTTCGCAGTCTGAGACGTTAAATTTAACTATTTGATTTCTGAAAGAAAGGTGTCTGGAAGGAGCTCTGGTGACCAACAGGTGACGTGGAAGTCGCGATGACGTTTTCGGAAGTTGGAAGTAAGTTGGAACTTCTGGTTGCTTGTGAGCCTACCTGTGGGCTCTCCTGATGGATTTCGTCCTCTGGTCCAAGAGGACTTTTGAGGTCACCAGCTCCGAGGGGACATCGCGCTGTTGAGTGTTGAAACTAGGCTCGAGCTCCAGCCTCTATGACGGCAGGATGACAGTCGATCCTCTTCGTATAAATCAAACTGGTGTAGGTGCGGTCGTGGAGGAGCCTTGGCGGTATCTGTGCTGTGGAATTCGTGTTGATCCTCTACGAACAACTTGACGATCCATGAAATTATAAATAACGCGCTGTTGTCCGAAAGAATCTCGACATAAGGACATACTTATGCTGACCCTTCCCCACACTTGATCGCGCTTCTGATGGCCCGAATCATCGGCTTCAAAGCCCACGCGGTCACGGATCAATCGACACGCTTGTGGCGTTGTGCTTTTCACGGAGCCATCGAAGTCCCACCGAAAGTTACACACGATCTGCCTGCGAAAGGTAAATCAGGCTCCCTTTGCTGATGGAAAGACAAATCGCACGTGTGGTTGGACGTTTATTTTCCCTTGGTGTGTTGATGATGCGAATGGATGCAAAGAACTAGGTCCAGCGTCGATGGTACCGCATTGAATGGCAACTCGCGCAGAAATACCCAAGAAACCAGCCCCATACGTAGAGCTTAAACTGCATAAATACGCCTGAGATAGATACATTCTCGATGGATGGGAGCTTATATAGAGATAATTACTTTTTCCCGTGAATCCGGCCACATATAAGTAATACCGCGAATGGTTTAAAGATGGCTATCTTAAGGATGCATGATGAAGGGTATCCAAGAAGTGATGCGACAACCAACGAAACGAACGAATATAATGTGTCGATGCTTGTGAAGATGAGCCTAGAGAGCGAGAGCTGCAAGGCCGAAGACGGCGATGCCGGCGTAGGCGGGAACACCGTTGAAAGAGGCAGCGTTGGATGTCTCGGCAGGGGCAGGGGCCGTTCTGAAAGAAGGAAAATATGAGAAACAAGAAGAAAAAAAGATAAGGAACAGTGTAGACTTACGTGGTGCCAGTAGATGAGGATGAGGATGAAGGCGTAGATGAAGATGAACCACCCGAAGACGTGGAAGATGATGCGGGGGCTGGTGCAGTGGAGGTGGGACCAGCAGGCTCGGAAGTTAAAGTAACACCCTTCGAAAAATTATTAGGACAACTGGCTCGCCGTGAAGGAAAAGCAAGGAACTTACGACGGCGGCACAAAGACCACGTGAAAGGGCTTCAGCAGTAGCTGCGTCTTCTGCAGAGCAGCCAGACCGGATGCAAGCGGTGGTAGCCTCGATGAAGGCTGGTGCGCGGCAAAGACAGACATTGTCTGTTGGTCCACAGTCCGGGGCACTGGAAGGGTCCAAGCAGGACAAGGCGCAGTCTACGGAGGGGGGAAAACCAATCGGTCAAAAAATCGAACGACAAGGAAATGTGGTTGAGAACGCGTACCTGGGAACGTTCCCTGAGCGACAGCGGAGGCAGCGAAGAGAGCAATGGTAGCGAGAGTGAGTTTGTTGAACATGATTGACTGGTGGTGGTAGTACGACGAAGGGGGGGACGCTAGACGCTGAAGCTGAAGCTGGGATGGGATGATAACTCGAGGGGAAGTTGAGTTGGAGAAAAAAAAGCACAAGGGTATCCGGTATATATAGCGTCCCATCCCTGAGATGAACCAAACGTAACAAGCTTCAGCGCCAAACATTGGCCCTATTGTGTTCGGCGCTTGCTCGATTTGGTCACAATGGCCATCTCAATCAGGCAGCATCCGTGCCTGGTGCGTGAGTTCATGTGCCATATTCGTCCGTTACCTTCACTTCCCGACTGGGTCGCTCAAGCAAAGGCCCACAATGGTCACAAATGGGCTATTCGTATCCTTGCAACGCATGCGAGGACTCGAACTTCCCTTGGAAAAAAGATATCAAATTCTGAAACTATTCTCTATTCATGGAGCTTCGTTTCTTTGGCTTGTTGTTCCACACAGTGCAGGCCAAAAAATGTCCAGGCCCCTCCTTCGGCCTTTGCTCCTCCATCAGTCATCACGGCTTACGAGCCAAGGGCTCGTCTAGGGCTCGTCACAACGACAAGACGAATGATAAACAGGAAGCGCTATTTCCTTTACGCTAGTGTACCCACATGAACACACAGTCTCATTCATTGTGCACTTGGTGTACAAACTTCGCATTGTCTCATTGTCCTCAACATACCCGATGCAGGCGCTATCATTGTTACACGACAATGGTGACGGTCTTGCCTTGGAGATGATGCGAAGGAAGCCATCAGATATGGGATCAATTGATCATGAGGTGAGATGGAAAACTCTAGTGACCTCTTGTTTGCGCTGTGCGTGTTGACAGGATTCTTTCATCCTTCAAGTTACTATCATGAAAAGAACAACAGTACGTCGCATCGTCTCGAGTACAAGCAGTTTCAAGCACTGATGGAACGTACGAACCGCGCGTCGTACTAAGCAGATCCTTCGCTCAATGTGATGTTTCAACTTCAACTTTCTGGCCCTCCGCGGACAACCGCACAAGGGCTTCCTATAAAACGGTCACATGGTCTCGGGGAGGCCTTGATTCTTGAGTCGTACACACCTTCCCAAGCTGAAGACATATGTACATTTTCTGGATAGAGGGAGGCTTATACGAAAGGGGCGACGTTCACATCGGAGTCAAGGAAGACCGACGACGATAGTAATTGGGGCCAGACTAGTCTGAAGATACCTCAATTTCTCGCACCGCCCCTACCAACTCGAGACCTCATACCCCAGTCCCGTCCAATTCCATTGAGGAGACCAGGAAGTATGTTGCTACCATTGTCCAGTCGGCCGCCTGTCCCAGCGCGATTCATTGACCCGAAGACACTTCCTAGCCCAGTTCCACGTCCACCTCCCAGTCCGGTTCCACGTCCACCTCGTCCTGATCCAGTTCCAGCACCGCCGCGTGCACCCCGTCCACCACGTCCACCACGTCCACGCGTAACTTGACGCGATGGAGACCAACCGCGCCCTCTGCCGCCAACGCTGTTCGCTCTCCCTTGGGCTTCGTCGTATTCTCGAAGACTCATCCTTTGAACTTCTTGGATCAGTGCATCGTCCCAATCGTCACTTCGTAGCTCATAGTCTGAGTCGAGAGCAGCCCAGGGTATCTCGTCGTCCGAGCTGTCATCTAGAGTAAGCCTTGTCCCAAAAGGCGGGCCAGAATTCAGCAAATGTTCCGGAGCCATCAGTCCTAGTCTTGTAGATTGGCGGGTGGTCAGCGATGGTGTTGATGCTGATGCCGGTGCAGTTTCGATATCTGAATCAGGGTTTAGAGTTGGGGAGGTCGCGAAGTTGACGAAGATTTGAAGGGGTTGAGAGCGTCCCTTGGGTACTCGGCATATAGGACAGGTCGGATGGGAGAAAGCGTTGGTGGTACATCCTGTGCAAAAGCCATGACCTAGGGTTATGATCATAATTATTATCGGGGTGTTTCTAAATTCGATGAAGTTAGATTGACATACCACATCTGAGAAAGCGCATACGCGCGATTTGGCGATTTTCCAAGCATATAGGGCATACGACTGCTGGTGAGGCCATGGGAGCAAGTACGAAGCTGCGACGTCGAGGTGAGCTTGTTATAGATATCATAGTGTCCTCGAGGCAACCTGCTGCCTGCGGTGACTATTAGCTCAGTTCATCAAGCTTTTCTCACATTTCACATATCGTTCTTCTCCTACGAAAGCTGAGCGATAGAAAGCATGACTTCAAAAGATGTGGGGCTTGTCTGGTAGGATTGGGCGGCTTGAAGACGAGTTTTGGAGTGAGAAAGGAAACCATGAGGGAGCCCCTGTCATCGTAGTCATTTGAACGCCATCGGAGGATTGCAGAGTTACGTCGG
This sequence comes from Pleurotus salmoneostramineus, assembly GCA_002583695.1. Lineage (NCBI taxonomy): Eukaryota > Fungi > Basidiomycota > Agaricomycetes > Agaricales > Pleurotaceae > Pleurotus > Pleurotus salmoneostramineus. The sequence goes on from BEWF01000007.1 coordinate 51,790, forward strand.
CGTCGGTTCTGTTGAATGGTGCGGAAGCAATTTGGCATCCGGAAGTACTGTTGCTATGGTCAGCTTCACAAGAGGTGAGCGTAGTGTAGTCAAGGGAGGGTTTCCAACCTACATTTCGTAGAGTCCATTTGTTAAGAGTCAATATGGATAAGAACAAAATGAGTCAGTCCGTTACTATTATATAGAGAGATACGTGTTGGATATCACCTAGAATGTCGAATCAGCTTTCACAGAAAACCCGTAAGTACATCCCAGCAGCTCCCAACCTATCCCATGCTCTCTCCATCTGCATCTAGCAGAACCATCCCGCCTTCGTGTAGCGCGTCCACACACCCTTTCAACACCTTTGAATGATTAAGCTTGATATCCTTACACGTCGTGTGTGCAAGCAATTGAACGTTCTTCAAATTCTTGAGAAAAGCGCCCTGACGTTTGTGGCGAGAGAGAAGCTCGCAGAACCGTCGTATAAATTTGCAAGCTTCTTTACCCGATTGCATTTTCCGGGCCTGCAATCCAAGTTGCTGAAGCGCAGGTGGAAGGGAACCAATCAATTCCAGTTCCCTGGTGTGGGCGGTGGAGGGGTCAAGACCTGACATTGATTGCAATGAGTGAGGTATAAGTGAAAAGGCTCTGGACATCCCACTCACTGACTAAGACACCGAGCACGAGGCTCCAGGTGTTAAACACGAAATCGAGGTGGACGACCGAGGGAAACCAAGCTCCTGCAAAAGGCCATGCATGGACGAAGTCCATATCAGAAGTCGTAGTGATGGAAATGCGTTGAAGAGCGGGTGAACTGGACGGTGACAACGGAGGATACGTAGGCGCATCTCTGATCCCGAATAGAATCAATTCCTTGAGGGCGGTGGGAGGAAGATCAGAGAAAGCGACGGGATGGTTAGCAAGGTCGAGCTGCGTTTGTGGACAGTTCACGAAACACAGTGATGCAGGTATCGCCAACGCCTCGATGTTTGGTAGGCGAAATAATGACCTGGTAACCTCCTCCAATCTTGATATGTCCCCGGAGACAAAGGTAACTTCATCAAGTCTCAGCACCTTAAGTCTCTCTGCACGCTTGAAAATTCCCCCATCTACAGACAAATCGCTTGAAGAGGGTTTGGGGTATAGGCGACGCAAATTGAGGACATGCAAAGTGGAAAGGGGAAGATTGGTGAGGAATTGGAGCAATCTGCGTTTCTCGAGCGGTACATCCACACTATCATCAATGAACGTGATTTCACTGAGGAAGTGGAGTGAATTGATATTCGGGCAGAGTTGTATCAAGGATATGGTGAGATGAGGCCCCGGTGCAAAAAAGGGAGGGAAAAACGACGTAAAAACGATTCGTTTGATGAAGGAGCTGATGCCGATAGATTCAGGATGTAGAGAAGAGTGTTCGGAATGGAGAAAGTCGACGAGCAGCTCCAACTGGGCTTGTTTAGGTATCCAAACCGTCTCGTAGAAAAGAGGAAGCGAGAGGGCCCTGAGCTTTTTGCATGCTCGCGTGATATGTCGAGAATACACCTAACATGGAGGTTGAAAGGGTCAGCACCGTTTAGGGGAAGAGGTACAAAACGAAAGCACCAAACGAGGGCGAAGAATTTTTTCAGCAACTGATCTTGGAACTTCGAGGCGAAACAGGTTCAAGTCAAAATCAGAGGGCACATCCATTATTAGCCGGAGAATAGACAGCCAAATCTCGTTCGGTAGTTTCGACAACTTCGACTCGGTCATGGTTGAACCAATGGTTGGTGATGTTCGAAATGGCCACGGGCTTGGCTTAGGCTGGCTTGGCCAAAAACACAACTTTAGTTTTTCCCAGGCTCCTACTTCCTGATTCGAACCTCCACCGAAGTTTACACCGACCGGCACGGAATTCGGGCAGCCTATCTGCCTAAGCCAGAATTGACGATGTTGGCGCTTTGTCTCGCGAATTTTCTTCCAGCCGTGAAGTTTTCGAGCTATAACGTTGACGATGGCCAAGCCTTACATGTTCTCGTTCAACCACATCCCTACAGTCAAGGAGAAGTTCCCACCAGCCGTGAACAGCGACGGAAACGAGGGATTGACCGAGCATCAGCGAAAATTTGACTTTATCGTGGTTGGTGGTGGCCCTTCTGGATGCGCTTTGGCCACTAGGTTGTTCGAACGGAGTCGTGGACAACGAAGCGTACTGCTACTTGAGGCAGGCCCACTGTACGTGAATCTCTGGTATTACTCTGCAGAAGCCCGATAGAAGTATATGCACGAAAGGCCCTCTGCGAATCCGGAGCTCGGTAACTGTGTTCCTCGCATCTTACAGACACGAAGCCTCCACAAGTCTCTCTACGATTATGCGTACCCGACTGTGAAGGAGGACCAATATAGCGAGAAGAACTTGATCCTAAGCAGCGGTGAGGGTCGGGGCCTACTCTTCAGGGTACAGTCTAGCTGATCAATTGTCGCAGGGAAGGTACTTGGTGGATCGAGTTGTATCAACTTCGCCATATGGACACGAGGAGCACAATGTACGTCTCTGCTCTGCCACACACTCCCCTCGCTCTGACGACGCTCTATGTACCTTTTCTAGCCGAATATGACCTGTGGGCTTCGGAGGCTGGTTCCGATGAGCTCTCTTGGGCAAAGATGAAGCCATCTTTTGACAGGGTACTGTCGCGTTTCCCTGATCTTTTATGCGCAGAGGTTCATTTTCAGATGCTAGGTTACCTCAGTTGACGGTCCGATTCACACTCGACGCGTGTCCAACACCCCACGAAACCATTACTGGTCTCGAGTCGCCCGTAGCGGCCTCGAGGAAAGCGGATATCAACCGCTTCCTGACTTCGATTTGAACCAGGGGTTGCTTCCATTCGCCAACTCCAACTACGAAGACCAGCCAACGCGTGTTTTCGGCGAGATCACCGAATGCTTGGATCCTGACGCTACTCGGAACACTGCTGGACGATACTTTGATCATGTCGTGGATCCGCTTTTGAGGAATGGTTCTCAGTATGCCGCTTTCGAAGTTTGGACGGATATCCGAGTAGAGAAGATTGTTTTCGACAATGACCAAAGCGACATCAGAGCCGTTGGTGTGAAGACACCATTTGGTATCATTCGCGCTGCAAACGAAGTGGTACGTCCTTTCGCCTGCGGAATCCCTCCCATTGTTTCTACTCGTTGAGCTATACCAAAGCTGAATCCATCCCTCAGATTTTGACTGCGGGAGCTCTTCAGAGTCCTTACATACTCCTCTTGTATGCGCTCACAATGATCTTCTGTGCTCTTGTGCTCATTACATGGCAGGTCCGGAATTGGGCCTTCCGAGCATCTAGCTTCGAGGGGGATCTCTGTTCTTCGCGATCTTCCCGGTGTCGGGCGCAATCTATGGGAACACCCGTTCGTTGATGTCAGGTGGGTTTGAATCGACTTGATTCCACATATCTCCGCCATGCCTTCATCGTGTCTCTTTAGCTACAACCTATACTCACTCTCCCATTTTTCGCTTTCGCAGAGCCAAAATTCGACCTTCTCATCGAAATGAAACTGTTGAAACATTTGCTTCGTTGAAGACGTCAGCGAGCCACATGCACGAGTGGGCTACTGAGGGAAAGGGACTTATGAGCGGTGAATCTTGATTGCGATTGTTTCTGTCTTTTACCGACGAACTGATGGACACCCGCCCATTCAGGTCTCTTGTACGAATGGCTTGCGTACAGTAATATGAAACCAGAGGTGGAAGAAGCTATGGGAGAGACCGGTACGCCACATATCAACCCCGGACTAACGGAATAGCCTTGTTGACATTTCTCCCCTCTTTCTCCTCTCCTCACGATCGACACATCGTCATCTTTAGGCGTATCCCCGACACTCGTCGATAGACAAGTGCTACTGCGGTCAAACATCCCTCATGTTGAGCATTTCATTCACTATGGACATGGATTAACTCCCGCACCAGACCCACTTGAGTCATCGTATATCGCGATCACATGTGCACTGCTGGTACCTCGTTCGAGGGGATTCGTCGAGATTCCGTTTCCTCCAGGTAAGCATCACTTGCATCCCAATAGCTTTGGATTGATAGGCTTGGATCTATGAATGTCTAGATCATTCCTCGGTTGATGGGGACTATCCCAAGTCGCCGAGTATTCAGCAGGCCCAAGCACTTGCCTCGCCCAGCGTTATTAGTAAGGACATACCCGCAGCTCCTTCATGCATTATCATCACTGTCATTGCGTCATCACCATCTAGATTCCTCGAGCGGTCCTGTGCCGCGGCACGCTTCTTGGACGTACCCCGAAAAACCACGGATCGTTGTCAACCAGCTCAAGGATATCGTTGATCAACGTGTCATGCTCCGTGCAGTCCGCAAGGCCCATGATATTCTGGGTGCGCCCGCCTGGAAGGAATATCTTGAGGATCCTGTGGAAGTTCATGGTAATGACGAGGCAAAGTTGAAGGAGATCATCAAGGAAAGAGTGACTACGCGTGAGTGCCTATTGTACCTGTCATACTCACATGTTTTATCCTTGTGTTCTAGTATGGCATTTCGGGGGGACGTGTTCCATGGCTACCTCTTCCGATCTCGGAAGGGGAGTTGTTGATTCGGCATTCCGAGTATGTGGTATACGGGGACTTCGTGTAGCAGGTTCGTGTGGATAACTCATACCATATTGTTTGACCTATGCTCTTGATTGCTCATCCACCGGGGTTTCCTCTCAAGACACCAGTGTCATGCCTTTCCCGGTCGTTGCGCATACCCAAGCGGTTGCGTATGCTCTTGGGGAGAAGGTATGTGTATATTCCCACATGAGTCAATGTTCCTTGCCACGACCCGCTGATCATAATTTTCTGTAGGTTGCGGAGTTGATCGGAAGGGATTATGGATACTCTAATGTAGGTTGAATAGCGTGTACCTCTCTTTCTTGACTACTACGGCCCCCTGTTGGTGCGTCTGCTACTTGCGTTTCTACATACCGGGCAGATATACTTGTAAGTACTGTCCATTGGACGAGATCGATTGTATTTTTTCAAGACAAGCCTGGACACTTGGGGCTTCTTCCCCGTACGGTACAAGTTTCGGACGACGCGGATTTGTCCAAGTTCAAAGTGAGTGTTCCTACTTTCCATCGTCAATGCCATGACGGACCGAAGGTTCCGGGATTGATATAGGCTTCAACAGGCCGCGTAGAGTATGTTCTAGGCTGACAAGTCGACCGCCTCCTGCACTTCCTTGTACTCGCCTAATTGAATTGCCACGCGTTAACACAGCCAGACATGGAGGAACAAGCTCCCAGTTTGCGGTCCTCTACCTTGCGGTCTTGCACGTCTCTTTCGCCGTTGTTTCTCCACACATTGCCCAACACAGTCAAGATTTCTCATGAATGGCTTCTTCGGTGTCTTCCAAAGCATGTGATGAATACGTACGCCGTACTCATTTATGACTTTGTCCTATCTCCAACGTCTTCGTGGGCCGTTGTTGCTTGTTGCTCTAAGGTGTCGATCGCCCTTAGATGCCTTCCATGACCTCGCAGCTCCCGCCACCTAGCATTATCTCGGCACCGTCATAGATGCACCCTAGGTGTTAAGCAAGGTTGCCTTTGTCAGGTGCGCATGCACCGCGGTGAATTGCGTGGTCCAGCGATAAAGCTAAACTTAGACTCACTCGCAGATGCGGTACGTATTCGTTGGTTTTCTCCTTATTTTCGGCGTATATCCTTTAGCTCTTCTGACCTACTCCGTGTATCTCATAGGAGAAAGAGAAGCAAGAAGAGATGAGGTGTCTGTCATGGACGCGAACGGTTGGCCTTGGAGACACTTCAGTTTCGCATAAAAGCCGCTGTTCTCTGAGGACAATGGGTGCTCAAACAAGGCGATCCCGGCATGCAGCTGTTGTTGCTCTCATCGCTATTCCTCGTGGCTCACGCTGCGATTCTACCCAAAACCAACTCGCACCCGACGGTTGTTCATGAAAAGCGTAATGCACTCCCTTCGGGATGGCAGCTTACTCGTCGTTTCGAACCCTCCACAACGATTCCTCTCCAATTTGCCCTCGCCCAGTCTAACCTAGACAAGCTCGAGGACTACCTCAACGAGGTCTCCCACCCAAAATCTCCCAGCTATGGAGACCACTGGACTGCTGGAAAGATTGCGGAGACCTTCGCTCCGAGCCACGAAACTATCTCTACTGTTCGAAACTGGCTTGTTGGTAGTGGCATTCCCTCGGAGCGTATCAAAGTTTCCGCAACAAGAGGCTGGATCAATCTCGACGTGACCATTGCAGAAGCTGAGGAGCTTCTAAAAACGGAGTACAATGTATACGTTCACGATACCGGCAAGGAGCACATTGGTAAATTTGGTTCTCGTTGCTTTTATGAACTCTTGTGCTCATACTTGGATGTTCTACCTACGCAGGCTGCGAAGAGTATCATCTTCCCGAACATGTTGCGCCTCACGTCGACCTCGTATTGCCTTCAGTTCATTTCGATGCCCAAGTTCACAGGCGTGGTGATGTCAGTACTCCTCTCGACCTCGGTCAGCCAAGTTCTGGGAGAGGGCCCAAAACCACTGGAGGGCTTCCATCTGTTCCCAAAGAACTCAAATTCCATAACAATGCTGCCAAGGCTGCCGCTGTCGATAATTGTTGGTCGGTCCTCACACCCGACTGTCTTCGAACCTTGTACAACTTCCACTATACTCCTCAAGTCCCTGAAAAGAATAGCTTCGGTATCGGTTCGTATCTTTGAGTCACTGTTTTGTCTCGTGGGCTAACTTCCTTGCGAACACAGTTGAATACACACCTCAGGCCTATCTTCAGGCTGACTTGGATATGTTCCATTCTAACTACTCCAAGGAGATTGTGGGTAAATCGCCCAACCTCGTCTCTATACTCGGAGGTTCGTACCAAACCAGAAATTCGACATCCCTTGTAACCTCTTTCCTACCTATTAGGTGTCGCCCAAACATACGTCCAAGGCTGGGGATACAACGGTGAATCCGATCTAGATCTCGAGTATGCCATGAATTTGGCTACCGTCAAGCAGAATATCACTCTTTATCAAGTCGGTGATCTGCTCCTAGGCAAGGTTCTTCACATATGCACCCCTCGATTCATCATTGATGGTTTGCTCTAGGCGCTTCTTTCAATAACTTCCTCAATGCCATTGATGGTTCCTACTGCTCGTTCCAGGGCGGCGATGACCCTTTCCAAGATGTTCCATATCCCGACACTCGATCTGGCGGATACAAAGGTACCCGCCCTACCATGAAAACTTATCGACCAGGTGGACTTACTTGACCTCCTACCCTAGCCAAAGATTGTGGTACCGTCAAGCCTGCGAACGTCATATCCACCTCTTACGGTTACAACGAAGCGGACCTCTCCCCCAATTATGCTACGCGGCAATGTGCAGAATATGCTAAGCTGGGTCTTATGGGTGTGACCATGGTCTTTTCATCGGGAGACTATGGTGTCGCCGGTACTGCTGGTGGCTGCCGATCAGCGACTGGTGAGTGCTTAAGTTCACACCTTCTTGTCTTCGGGGAGTGTGCTTACTATAGACTCGCTTTAAGGCGCCGATTGGGATGGACCTATCTTCAATCCAGGATTCCCAGCATCTTGTCCATTCGTAACCACCGTCGGTGCCACTCAAATTAACATGAATACCCCTGTGAGCGCACCCGAAGCCGCCGTCTTCCAAGTTATCACTAGCGGTGGTGGGTTCAGGTATGTCTTACACACTGCCTAACTCGAGATGCATGCTGAAACGGAAATATAGCAACTATTTCACCATGCCTGATTACCAAAAAACCCATGTAACGAGTTACCTCACCAAGTTCCCGCCAACGGAACCCAAAGCTAACTGGAACTCCACTGGTGTTGTGAGTTTCTTCCCTGCCGAATGCATTCGATTTCTTACCGTATTAGGCCCGCGCTTTCCCTGATATCTCAGCGAATGGGTGAGATTTGTACCCTCTTTACTCGAACTCTTGAATGGCCGCTAACGAGACTTTTCTAGAGCGAACTTTGTCCTTGCTGTGAGTGGGTATACAGCCTGTTGGTTCTTCTCGCTAACTTCCCCCAGGCAAATGGCCAATTCTGGTTGACCTTCGGCACCTCCGCTGCAACGCCCGTCATTGGCGCGATGCTGACCATGATCAACGATGCCCGTCTAGCCGCTGGTAAAAAGACCATTGGTTTTATCAACCCTACCGTGAGCCGTCCTCGTCCATCCCATAATAGAGTAATCGGTTACAGATAACATACAGATCTACTCCGCCGAGTTCGCGGATGCTTTCAACGACATTACCTCTGGAACCAACCCAGGTTGTGGAACAACGGGCTTCGACACTGCGCAGGGATGGGATCCAGTCACAGGTCTGGGTACGTTTGATTTCCAGAAGCTGCTTGACAAATGGCTTGCTTTGCCATGAAGAATAAAATCCTCACACTTGTGGTCTTTCATCCGTGATGGTGTTTGTTTATTCTTTTACGTTGAGTATTCCTCTGGGTCTCGTAGATATCTTAGTATGTTTAAATAGTCTTAAATTACGACCCATCTTATCTGGACAACATGCGATCCTACGTTCTGTACACGCTGGCATGCAAACGTTGCGATGAGCCTCAACTTCCATCTTCCACAGGGGTCTCGCCCCTGAGTTGAATTTGTTGTGCCAAGAGCCAACCAAGAGCCGCGCTAGAGATGCTGCAAGACATGTCACTTCCTCCAGAACTATGGTCAATCATACTGCGCGATGCTACAAATTTCTGCGATGACTTGGACCTAGAACTCTTAAGAAGCAACGCTCCCAAGAAACTTGCAGTCACACTGAACCGAGCTCATTTAGTAAGTCCAACGTCCAGCTTTCAAACGTTCATCCTACAGGCGATATTAGTGCGGATGTTAATCTCTGACCACTGAATCGTATTACAGGCAACTACTCGGAATTTAGTCCGTGTCTGTCGACTGTGGAACATCATTTCGTCTCCCTTCTTATATGAAACCCTCTGTGTAACCAGCCTTCCCAAACTCGAATTCTTTGAATTCGCTGGCCTTCAACGCCCGCCAGTCATTTCCGGCAAGACTGACTCGGCTATCGAGCGTGTAGGACTCTGGGTCAAACGGCTCATTTTTACCTTTCCTCCTCTAAACGGACGTGGAGTCGACTACACGATTCTTACGTCTGTCATCGATCAATGTCCCAACCTCATCTCCTTCCACCTTCTGACAACGTTCATCTTCCTCAATCCCGGCAGAGGTACTTCCATCTCCATGAGCATCGACCCTTCGGAGTCATTCCTGGCTCACCTCTCATCAACCACTCCTGGATTGAATCTCCAAGTTCTCAATATACCTGGTTCTTGGGAGACCTCCAGAATAGTCATGAGTCCCCTGGGCTGGTGCACCTTCTTCGACCGAATGGCTGCACTGAAGGCCCTCAGGATTGATTCATGCAGGGGCATACTCCAAATGCAACGCAAAATCGGTCGTGGGCCTTGGTCCCCAGATCCACCGAAACTCCACCCTCATTTCATCGCACTTCCTCCCGGCAGCCTAGGCTCCCCCCTCACTCATCAACTCTTCTGCCCAGACTCTGTCAAAGAACTCATACTTCGAGACTACGATTATATCTCGGACCCCGGAGTCGGACATCAATTGCCCTCAGTCACTCGCCTGACTCTCCATCTCTCGGAGGTGACTCCAAGCGAAAGACACGATCTACGAGACGTCTTCGCTTCTTACTTCCCCAGCGTCACACATCTCACTTTGTCCTACGCGTCATGGGGGAATATCCCGGAAGTGGGCATGACCCTATCCCCCAGTGTCGTCGTCCTCGTGATGGCATCCGAGCGATACTTGCAAATGCCACGTTATTTGTATCGCCGCTTTCTGGTATTCTGTAAATTTGTTACAGGAGACTCACTTGCTAGCATCCAGGTCAAGGATGAGCAAACGTTCATTGATCTCAGCGATCACCACAGGAAGGTATTTCAATCACTGAAGGATGAACTTCGTGCAAGGGGTCTGTCCCTGTTGGATTGGCGAGGAAAGGTCGTAAACTGATACGCGTTACGATCGGGCTAAGGAACGGCAAGATTGTCCCTAGTATACATATCTACCTACCTACTAGGGCATGAGTGGAGTTCCACAGACTTCGCATGCACATCTCACGAAAAATTCGAACACGGAAAGTGAAAGGGGTGAACAGGGGATTGTGGTAACATGTGACAGAATCTGTCGCAAATTTGAAATTTTTCTCCTCTTCAGCTTTCCAACCGGCCGTGTCTCGAGCCCTACTTCACTTCTCCTTCCTATTGGGTTTCTACCAAGCAGAACCAAAATCATGGAGTCCCTTCCTCTTGAACTCTGCGAAAAGATACTCTACAATGCCGTATCTCTGGATGACTTCGACCGCAAGTTGTTACGCTGGAAGTCGATCTCTTCTTTTGTGGAACGGCTGTGCATGCCAAGGGTTGTAAGTCTGGCATGCAGATCCGCTCGTTTTTTTTTCTGACGCGTTCATCCACGCAGAGGACAGCTACAAGCCTTCTTCGCGTCTGTAAATATTGGAACAGAATCACCCCACCTTTTCCATGCGAAAGTCTCATCATTTCAACGGCCTCGCAATTAAGACTGGCTCTTGCGAGGCTCGAGCCGCGAATGGACGAAAGCGCTGGCCGAAATCTGGGGCATCTAGTGAAGCGCATCGTCATCGCGTTTTCGAAATGTGTCTCAGTCGACTCAACCGACTTCCGACGATTGCTATCGTACTGCCCCAACCTAACCGCGCTACATATCACCCGCTGCTTCCAATTGGAACCTGGCCTTCTCCTGAATGACATCTTGCAGACGGCTGGTACCTTGCAAGTACTGAACTTGGAGGAAACATTCCCCATAAGCTCGCAGATATCACCGTGGACGGAGATTTTCAACAAAATGACCGCCTTGCGTGCCGCTCGCCAGGATCTGCACTTCTCTACGACTTCCCTGGCTTTCCCGTCTAACATCGAATTCTTATCCATACCCGATCACCCTGATTGTCCACCCATCCCTTCTTCCGTCACGGAGTTGGTCTGTTATAGTTTCATCCTACCTCTCCACATCGATCTGAGCAGCACGTCTCTAACGAGACTGACGCTTATATGCCAATTGCCCCGAGATGATGATTTCGGTGACTTATTTCGAAGCCTCATATCATCCGTCCCACCAAGCGTCAAGGCCTTATCCCTCGTCCTTTATTCATGGGACGATCTCAGTTTCATCAAAGCCGCCATCCCCAAAAACGTCACTTTCCTGGGTCTTGATACACAACTTCGATGTGATTTTGTGGGCGTTCACAATGACCCCCTTCAGCTGGTGGAATTCTGCGAGTCTGTTGAAGCCCCTGCGCTTGACACGATCCAATTAATGTGGTGGGACGACTGTGATCATCTCCGTGAGCGTTGCCCCGATGTGTTGGTGCGACTTGTATCGTCACTACGGAAGAGGAATGTTGGTCTGATGGACTGGGAAGGAGTTTTCATCGCGTAACTTTGCACCCTGAGTCTCTCTTTCTCAAGGCGCGGTTTCTTTCCGCTTCATCATTGGACAAGCTCCCTGCCACTTCCTCAGATCGATGTGGGGGATCATCACGGTACGATGCTAGCGATACAACAAGATACATATCCACGCATCCACCGATTTATCCCCCCTACGAAACCGTGCCCTCCATGACATATCCCTCCGAATCCCACAACTCCGCGTTCCTATTCCCCAACATCTCCACGAATTCCTTCAAAAGTCCAGGATGACGCGTCCTCAAATCCACACACGTCTGCCAATGGTTCAGCTGCACGACGGTCAGCCCAGGTGCGATGAGATCCCTGCACATCCTCACAAGATGGCGATACGACGTGTCTGTAGCATGTTCTCTGCTCGCTTCCAAACCCAGGGTAGTCACCGATGCGGGTAACCGTCTGAGACGACGGCACACTGCGTGTTCCCAACGACCACATAAAAGGGATAGATACGTGACAGTTGGGGGAAGGACATCAACAGCGCCCTGTAGATCCTCTGAGTCACTGAAACCAAGATGGCTGTGACCACCTCCACCGTCGCCGCCAGCATCAGAGTCAGACCCGATTGAGTCCACCTCCAAGCTTGCGGCTGGAATTTCACCAGGACTCGGCACATCTTCGAGGTCAAGGCCGGAATTGTCTACCTCCGGGCGCGCCTCCTCCTCCTCCTCGTCGTCATTGCCAATGGAAAGGGCATAAGAGAAATGTATATTCAGCCGATGAAGGTGTTTGGTCTTAGGGAGGGATATGGGGAACAACGAGACCCTCTGAAGGAAAATTTCTCCAATCGCCACGGAAGTTTGGTCACGTTCTAGTAGATCTTCCACGGTCCATTCCCTAACGGATAGATAATCCAAGGGTGGTATGTCAGGTATAACGATATTGTTATCGCATCGGAACGCGCGTAGGGCAGTCATATGCTTGAAGAAATAACTAGGGATTGCATCTTCTTTGTATGGGGCAACACAAGCTACGAGATTGAGGATTTGGAGTGTGGATGCTGTTAGGAGAACATTGAGGAAGAGAACATGCGAGCTGGGATAGTGGTCGGACGCGTCGGGGAAGTGCATGACGACGTGTAGAGCGGTGAGGTTGTGACAAGAGGCCATTAATTCACCGAAATCGGAAGAATCGACTTTGTCGTTGGGGTTGCTGATCATGACCACGAGTCTTTTGATCCATGAGCTGGTGTTTGGGTGAGTTGGGTTGGGGAGAGCTTGTCCTCTGAGCATCGAGGCTAAGTCTTTGATCTGAGATGCTTTAGAGAGGAAGATGGTGTCGTAGAGCAACGGTTTCACGGCAGCGTTCCATGATTTGCAAACGAGTAAGAGTGAGCGGGCTAGCCACTGGTTTTTACATAAAATAAATATCAATGAGCTTGATTTTACACCGAACGTTTGAACGTTTATCTACGCACTGGCTGGGAACGATGCAATTTCCGACAAATCCGGAAAGGATTTCGGCATCGCAGGAGTTTGTAATCGAGGTCTTTCATGGGGAACCTCCGAATCGTCAGCTCGCTGAATACTTGAAGCCATAGTTCGGGAGGCAAAGAAGAAGTCGGACTTGAAGGGGATGGTCGGGACATGGAAGCAGTGATGAGGGATTCAGTCTACGCGTCGAGCGCTTAGCAATAGCTTGAGCGCGTTCAGTTGTCTTGGTCCACCACCTCCTCCAAGTGCCTGAATCCCTGGATTGTAACGCAACTTCGGGACACTCCTAGCATATACTCGATTTGCATTCTTTATGACGAAGGGGTTGAATTCGGTCTTTGTTGCTTTCCCTCCCGAGTTGGCTTTCTGGACGAGCTATTCAAGGGGGACGGATATTCGCGTTGAGAGAGGTCATCAAGCTCAAGAGCGAGGGTGCTCAGGACACGATAATACGCGCTTTCGGGGCAGCAGGATGTCTTTTTATCAGGTACGTCGCGATCTAGTCATGGAACCACGGAATAAGTACAGTGTACTTAGCTTGACGGTCTGTTTTTTCTTGGTTTTCCTTTAGAACGTCCCACCACTTATTGACCCCTGGTTGAAGCCAGTCCGATACGACTATTGCACCGTACAGCGAGACTGCTACCATCGATTCATCCCTCGCTACCCTAGCCATCGAGCCACACGCGTACGGAACGTGCAACTGATGCGACGGCTTCGTCAAAGTCGTCAGTCAGGCACATCCATGCGCATACATACATGAGTGCAGTAGTTTCCACAACTAAACTGCGCGAGCGCTCGACCCTCCAGGACCACCCTCCAGGACCGCATGCTCTTCTCGCCCTTTTTCGTACCTTCTGCGACTATCTTCGAGCTTGCATACATTTGTATGATGCCCGAAACCATGATGCTCGATATCGAAATGTCGAATTCCGAGTAAGTCTGAGGAAGCTCTGGATGCCAGGCGCTGCAGGTACGCCGCATTCCGCTTCCCTAGTCCTAGAAGGACAGAATAACCCTACATACTGATATCTCCCCTCTCTATCTCCTCCTAAGTACCCGCCTGGATCGACAATGTGTCATCTACATCGTCATCACTTCTATCACCCTCTACGCGTGTCCCTGACGCGTATTCGGTGCTCTCGAATGATTACTGATATTAGATGGACAGCTGTGGCTTCGGTCAACTTCGGTCAAACTTACGTCCCTAGTCCTCAAACATGTTCAGTGTAACCCACTAATGCTATCATTATGGGCTCTCACCGGAGTCTGACTCTAGTCTCGCTTGTCGTCGTATGTCGTATGTCGCGATCACGTAGACCGATGCATGCCCCGTCATTCGTAAGTACCGTGTCCGTATCTGTCTGTCTTCAGATTGACCAGTTCGCCTAGGCTTTATATTCATGGGACTCGGAGTAGATCCTCCCTCGGTCGATGGGGATACCGATGCCATGTCCCTAAATCGCCGAGCTCTCCGGAATCCGTAGGTCCAAGGATCTGCTAGCGTTGCATAGAGTAGCGCTACTGTCAAGTGCTAAGTGTACTCTATAACCGCAGTCTCCATCATACATCATGCATTCATGCGTCAAATCGTCAACCTATCCATTGTCATTGCGTCATTGATTCCAGACTGATTCGAATGAGGATGAGAGATTGAATGTATCTGTTCGCTATGCTGTGCCGCAGTCTCTCGCTTCGTGTTTCTTCCTCGTCGTCGATGGATTCTGGAAGAAACGTGTTGCGTGTCATGCGGTGACTTCCAACCGGCCGTTTGCTTGGGGTGTGTACGGTCCGGGACGCCTATGCTCCCTGAGATGTTGATCTAATTCTTAGCGCAGTCGACATCGCTCGAGGGTGAAGGATGTGAATTCGCAAATTCAAAAGGAACCCCTTCCAGGCTCCCGACCCCAAACGATGATGATGACGAAGAAAGGTAAGTAAGCGTCACCTCTCTTCTGAAGGAACAAATATCTTAGTACTTAGTACTTACTGGACATGCTTGAATGTCCCGCCAATCCTTCGTCAAACACCGTTGACCGTCTCTTGTTACTGATATTCACTCACCTTCTCCTTCTCCTTCCGTTTTCCGTTTTCCTTAACCCTCGGCTCATCCATCGACGTCGCCAATCTGGTCCTCGGCGATCAAGAGAGAGGACAAAGATCTTTATCCCATCTTGAGTTGGCGACCCTGTGTCTTGTCTCCTGTCTCCTCGCCCTTTCCTTTTTGCTCTCCACTCTTTGTTCTTTGTTCTTGAGCGTATCCCGAGGACCTCTCGCCTCTCATGCACCCAGTATCAAGTCTCAAGGGACGAACTTCGTGCGTCGTGCATTGGAGTCTGGACACCGGACGTCGTATGTTAACTGCTCAACCACTCACGTTCCTCGGTTATCCCTCCTACGTTTATCCCTGTGAGGGTAAAGGGTCAGGGGATGTCGACGCGCATCGACATCCTCAACTCTTCAAGTTCAAGTTTTGATTCAACTTCTCCTTCAAGGTCGCGTTCTGAGGGGTGTTCAACTACAATGATCTCGAGCTCTTCATCCTCCCATCCGAGTCCCATCCGTCTTGTCCTGGTTCGACGCGATCCGTGATCATCATATCACCTACTTTACACTCGAGACTCTACTCTACACACGACGCTAGACCGGTACCGTGCATAATATATAATATACTCTACTCTGTGCACACTGAGAACTTGGTAGAGTAGAGTAGACCCTCCCTCTCCAGACCGGACCGGAGCGGACCCAACCCGAGTATATACTCTAGAGTATATTCATTTCCTTTCCTGTGCGCGTACATAGTACATACATACCCGACATTCGCTATGTAGGTGGGGATTTCGGGTGATCATCAAGCTAAAGTTGTGCTTGGACTTACTACTCGTGCAGGTGCACGCAATGATCATCGGGATAACCTTTTCATCGAGCAACTTGAGTCATGTGTCGCAAATGTGTCGTCCAAAGACTCAGAGGCACGTCCTTGATGGAAGTCACTCTACCTACATGAGACGTACGATGTGCGATGGTTTGGGTGATGCATTGATGCATGATGGTGTGTCGAGGGCGGAGGAACGTGGCTTGTATAGTAGATCATAGAGGTATGATTTATGAAGATCAGCCCCCCACACGAGGACGAAGATGAAGAACGATGATAGATGGTCGATCCCACGAGCAATGATGCAGTGATGGGCCCATCAATCTATCACCCATCACAGAGAGGCAAAAGGCGTGACATCGACCAAAGATGAACGTTTGATTCTAAACGAAGATCATTCATTATGCAGCGCGAGGCCGATGAACCCCAACAAAGCAAGAAAAAGGATTCGATAATGGTAACGATAATGGTACACGGGAATAGGTAGATAACAAAGTCTGAGATAACGCGTATGCGTATGGGCATTGGGGAGGGGGTAGATATACAAAGGTGTCCTTCAGAGTGCGTACGGTACGTATATGCGTTGTATAGATGGGGATGGGAGAGTGTACGGAGGGAGGCAGAGGGGCGGGCAGAGGAAAGGGGAGGGAGGATCACGGTGTAGGGAGGAGAGGAAGGGAGGAAGTTCATTCATAGTTTACTATGCGCCGAAACAGCCGGCTGCATCTTATTGAGAAACGCAGAAGCGACGATTCGGTTCGTTTCCTTTGCTATGATCTGTGCGAAAGGCGGTGAGAATCGGTTGAATGATGATAAGGGAAAGGGAAAGGGATAAGGTTGAGGATAACGATAGGACGTGTGGCATGCGCATCCGCGTGAGAGAGTGAGAGAGCGCATGAGAAGACGGGTGGGTAGAAGGGGATGACGAAGGCGGATGGAGGGAAAGTAAGAAGAAAGAGGGAGGGAAAGGGAAACGGATAAACCACGGAAGGGGAAACGGGAACGTACCTCACAACGCGAAGACATGACTCTCCCACCCAGTGCTATCGACGTGCTCACAATCGACAACGTCGTTCCCCTACACACACAAAGTTAGAATTAGAGTTAGAATGGTGCGGAAGTAACAATGGAAACCACACAAGCGTGCATACGTACCTCACAGCGGGAGAATGAAAGAGTATATTCATCGCCTGCGTAACACCCACCCCATTCACCCCTTGCACAAGCCCAAGCACAACAAGCGGCGTCGAACAGCAATTATCGATGAGGTACGCCAAACACCCGCCATGTAACATCCCCGCTCCGTTCAACATCCCTTTACCCACGACGACCTCCGCCACCGTACGTGCTTCCATCCTCTCCTCTCCTCCTCCACCAACACCCACACCGCCGCCAAACACACTAACCTCCACCAACCGAACCTCCACCCCCACTTTATACGCGAAATACTCTTCTTCGTCCATACCGGCGCCGACGCCCACGCCATACGAGAAGAAGGTGTTTTGTGTGAGGTGTTTGATGTAGGGCGTGGCGTTTCCGTGGATGTGTGCGATGGAGCCGTAGGTGGGGAGGGAGGACGGGTCGATCCATGGGCGGGGGCGTTTGGATGGAGGTTGCTGTTGTTGTTGTTGTTGTGAGGTGGAGGGAGGGAGGTGATAAGATGATGACGACGAGGACGCAGAGTGAGACGAGGAGGAAGCGGGTGTACTAGGCGTTTGGAGTTGCGGAGCCATACCAGAGGCGTGGAGTCGTGTAAATCGAGACATCGTCGGCTTCAAGCTTCAAGCGTCAAGCGTTCGAGGGTTTGGGGGGATATCGATTAGGAAGCAGAGCGAGGGAGGGGAGCTGGGAGGGGAGGACAGCTTATTTATACATGCTCAGGTGGGAGGTGCGGATTAGACCGTGGTCACAGTGTTCCATGGTTAAAGTTCGCAGAGAGAGAATCAGAAAGAAGCATTGGGCGTGCACGCAGCACTGGGTGGAGGATCTCGGTAAACTAAGCTTTGCCTTTGGGTGAATGCATCTGAGAAGCTTCGATTTCCGATGTAAAGGGTGATAGTGCGTGGGTAACCTCAGAAAAGGCGGGAAAACGGGAAACGATAAAGATCAAGATCAAAGCTCAAGCTGAGTGGGAATCCCTCCTTTTCTCGCCCTACCCCCCCTGAGTGATTTATTTATGTAATCAATTTATTTGTTTCGATTTCGAGGATCTCCCATCTATCATCCGAGCTCCCTCGTGTCTCTGTGCTGATCTTCATACCATCACCATCAGCGCGTTCAACTTTCAACCATCAAGGACGAAGTTTTATATCGTCTATCTTTTCATCTTCACTCATTGGATCACCACACCCCCGAGAATTCTTCCGTCCATCCACCACGGCCATGTGCATCATCTGCATACAGCACCCAAGGCTCAATTAAATAATTACTCTAGTGATAGTATAACCGTGTCGGCTCCCCGAAAACGAAAAGAGTCCGTCCGTCCGTCCGCTCGATACCTCGAGTAGAGTACTCACACTGAATCGGGCAAGAATCGGTGTTTCCTCTCGGGCTGCTCCTCTCGGATCGTGTACTGAATATATATACTTACCGAGTACTTCTTACTCCTCCTCGAACACCCCCAAATCTTAAGATTTCGCTCAACACTCAAGTACTCAACACTCAACGTCAACACTCATCGTATGAACTATCAACCATCTGCATCAACACGTACAGGTTCATTCATACTCTACAGTATTTATTACGAGGGTGACAACGAATGGAGAAATGGAGAAATGGAGACGCACCCTCCTTCGGGGAGATCAATTCACGCACGGATCGACAGTTTATTCATTAACCATGAAGATCTACCACATACTTACATGGTGTGTAGGCGTAACGCGTAAAGGTTTACCATGGCTCCGCGTGTGATTCACCATACTCTACTCTATACCAAATTCTCACTCGAGTTCTGTCTAATCCATTTACCTCGTTAGTCGCTCATTAATGAGGCCAAGGAACCTGGAAAACCGAGCAACTCGTCTCCAGATACGAGTTATCCAGAGCACCTTCAATACCCCCTCGAGAATACTTCGAAATTTGGAAGGTTCTCCTCAATCCTCCGACTCCGAATAAGTACATAGTATGCCCATGAGATGAGAATCCTATTCAAATGATTAAATAATGAGCTGGGGAAAGCCTGAAGCCTGAGGCCTCGAAAGCGAACAGTTCCGAGCCTCAAGGAGATCTTTGCCAATACCAGACACGCTGACACCAGCCACCACTAACACGATTATGGAGAGCTCGAGGAGAGCTCGAGGAGGGAGAGAGAGAGAGAGAGAGAGAGATCAAAGAGACCGGGGTAGTGACCGAGGACCACAAACGACTGTCGTGTAATCAACGTAGCCCGCTCGACGCTCAAACGTTCAATGTTCAACATTCAAATATTCAGCGCCAGCCCTTAGCCTTGATATGTACCTACTCTCTCATACCAAGAACTCCTCTAGTATGATTCCGACCTCCTCGTGATACGCAGTGCGCGGACACAGTCAAGAGAACAAGGAGAAAATAACAATGAGCACTGGGGAAAACACACGAATGGATAACATACAAAGAACGGGTAGCCGAGGACTAAGTCAACGTGCTCTGAGCAACATCGAAGGATCAACATACGACGTACATGAAACCCTTGATGTTGATGTGCTGGCGCTTGCATTGATGCCCGAGTCACAGAGGCAAGAGCTTGAGTCCTCGGGGTACGCACGACGCGGACGAGGACGAGGACGCGGCGGACAACAGAGCAGAGAGAAAAGGAGACAGGAGACAAGAAACAGGGTCGGCAACTCAAGACCAAGATAGGATAACGATCTCTTGAGCTTGATCGCCGAGGACCAGGATTGGCGACCCGTCGTTGGGTGAGCCGGTGAGGGCTTGAACGCCGAGGGCTAAAGAAAACGGAAAACGGAAGGAGAATGGGAGTGAATGACCGAGACTGTCAACGGTTGCTGAACATCGATTGGCGGAGCACTCACGCACATCGTCTCCAGGTATGGTCTCTCCCAACAGCTTTACTTCGGACTCGGGATCACAGGGGTCGGGGACCAGGAAGGTACTCCTTCGAATTTAGGAATTCGGGAATTCGCAATTCGAACCCGAAGCGATGTCGACCGCGCTAAGGATTAGATCAAACAAAGGCGTCCCGGACCGCACACACTGACATCCTTGGAAGTTCAACGTGGATTCACCACACGACACGCAACACGTTTCTTCCAGAATCCGTCGACGACGAAATAAGAGACACGAAGCGAGAAAACTGCGGCACAGCCCATAGAGTAGGGTACGTACATTCAATCTCATTCGAAGAATCTAAACGCCTACAATGACGCAATGACAATGAGTATGTTGATAATTGATGGGGACTGCGGTCATACACTTACCAGTTGGCTCTTTGTAATGCGCATAGCCGAAACAGATCCTTGGATTTGCGGTTCCGGGATACTCGGCCACTACTTGGGTGACTTGGTGACTTGATTGGTAATCGGTAGAATATCCCCATCGACCGAGGGAGAATCTGTTCATATGGATAATGACTCTATTTCAGATTTACTCAAGAGTGGACGGGACGTGTGTGATCTGAATTTCTTTGAGTCGTGTTTCATTGGGCGCGTAATGACTGTATCCTCGTGACCATGGCATTGGAGAATGAAGGACGCGGTTGTACGAACAGACACGTGATCGTGATTTGAAGGTCGAATCGGTGACAGAAGTCCATAATATTAATGCTTAGAGCCAATTGACGATGAAGTTTGAACATGTCTGAGGCTAGGGAGGCCTGACCGAAGTTGACCGAAGCCGCAGCGGTACATGTTCATCTATCTATCTCACATCTATCAGCAGAGTACGCGTCAGGGACACGGCTAGAGGGTGATAGACGCGATGACGATTTCAATGACGCAGTGTCGATCCAGGCGGCTACCTAGGAGGAGATAGAGAGGGAAGAATGTCAGTAAGGGGAGAGTTAATTCCGTCCTTCCAGGACTGGTGGTTATGCGGAATGCGGTGTACCTGTACTAGTAGCGCCAACGCTGAGAGCTTCTTCGATACTGTAATCGAGCCTCAAAGCCTCATGGCTTCGGGCTTCACACAATGATACGCGAGCGACGCGCAAAGGTGCCTAAAATTTAGACGAGGATATCTAAGCCGTGTCAGCATGTTGGCTGCGGAAACCGGAAACGGTGCGGGTGAAGTGAAGTGAAACACTCACCTACATACACCTACAAGCTCAATTCATTAGTTTGGTGCCTTGTGTCGCAATACGCATGTGGATCGTTGACGTCTTCCTTGTTCAACGAAGCACTTCCATCCCATCATCTTATTGAGAAGGAAGAAGCCCGGAGCTTGGAACTGCGGGAGCGAATATAGAGTATGCGGGGTATCTGATTTGGGTTGGGTACAACAGGTAGTGTCAGTTGACGCTGATCCAATGGATTCGAAGTGAAAGCATGCGCATGTTGAGCAGCGGCATGCGTTGGGGAATCTATACTAGAGTAGATGAAGGGGAATGACGGAGACTCACCTCACCAAGCATCATTGAACGGGGCCCATGAATTTCCTTCTGTTACAGATGGCAGGTACGCTTATCGACTCTCGCGAGGACCAACCCCGGACCTGAAGAGAAGGCAACGAACAAGCAATGTTTAGTGAACACGGGAACAGCGTAGAAGGTCCAAGTCGAGAGACACACAGGAAGGGTAGATAAGAACTGTCGAGGCCACGAAATTGAAATTGATTTCTAATGGTAAGAGGAGGAAACCTGTCAGCTTCGAGTTCCTTGCACGTAGCTCGACGGATATATACTCTGACGACACAGCAACCACAGTCGATCGTGGACAGCCCGCGGGTAGCTCGAACTTCGAAGAAAGACGTACCAGTATCGCTTTAATTTGAGGCGTAGATGGAACCCAGCAGCCATGACCGTCCACCAAAGCAAAAAGTCGCGTCGTCAAATGGTCTGGCTGCAGACGTGATCGCGTCATAGATGAAATTCGAGGGGAAAGTAATGTCAGCCGCTGGCTTCAAAGGGTCGAGACGTGTTGGTGTATCCTAAGGAAAAAAACAAACAAAAGGTATCGGTCGCGCTATTCCGATTATTCCATGACCAGACGGCGACTGTCAGAACTTCAAGTCAACAGTTCGATTTTTCTTTTGAGAAGACTAGATCTCGACTCTGCAAGAGCGAACATGGGGTATCATTCGAAGCCGAACTGACTGTAAAACAGTATCAAGTATGACTGACACCTGAGACCTCTAGGGAAGGAAAGACGTACTGTTTCTTTCAAAGCGCGTATTATCGTGTTCTGAGCACCCTGAGTCTTGGTATTGTCTCAGGTATTGGCGAAAACCACCACACCACGCGTATATCCGTCCATATTTGGCCTGGAAACCGTTCCTCAAGAGGACCAACGAGAGAGCGTGAGGTAGCAACACAAGGAGGATCGAATGTAGAGTCCTCGTGATGAAAGTTGGAGTGCGAGATTATTGAAGCCAGCAATGTTTCGAAGGCGCGTTAAAATTCAGGGATTGAGTGAATGGTCGCATGGATGAAGCAAACATGCAGTGGGCGCCTGATGGGCGCTCGACGCGTCTCACACCTCCATGTTCCCATCACCCAGTTCAACTTCTTTACCTCCTGAACTATGGCTTCAAATATTCAGGGAGTTGACGAATCGGAGGTTCCCCATGAGAGACCTCGATCACAAGCTTTTGCGGTGTGATAACCCTTTCAAGCTTTGTCGGATACTCCGTCGTCCCCAATTAGTGCGTACGCAGATAACCTCCAACATAAGTGTAATATTCGTTGATGCTTTTCAACCCAGTGGACTGCTCGCTCGCTCTCGCTTGTCTGTAAATCCTGGAACTCGGCCGTGAAGCCCCTGCTCTACGACACGATCTTCTTCTCGAAAGCATCTCAAATCAAAAGCTTGGCCTCGCTGCTCAGAGGGTACAGTCCACCTTGCGCAGATCACCCACACATAGGCTCCTGGATAAAACGGCTCGTCATCATGATCAACGAACCCAGAGACCGGGTCGACTCTTCCGATTTCGGTCAAATAATGTCTTCTTCTTCCAACCTCACCGCACTACATATCGTCATGTACCTCCCGGACGAATCAACCGTCTACTGCAACCCCAACTCCCAAATTTTCTTCCAAAACATCCTCCACACATCCTCCACACTCCGAATCCTCAACCTCGTAGCGTGTGTACCCGCGTACACAGTCGACGCCATTCCGCGCGACTTTTTCAGCAAGATGACTGCACTACGTGCATTTCGATGCGACGACGATATTTTCATACACAACATAAAACCGTTGGATTTTCTAGCGGTGCGGGAATGGACGTTGGAGAGGTTGAGACGTGATCATATGTTTGTGGCGATTCGGATTAAGGAGATATTCGTTTTGAAAGTCTCGTCGTTCCCCGTCTCCCTCCCGAAGAATAAACGCCTTCGTCGGTTCGGTATGCATATTCCGTATGGCCTTCCTGTTTTTAACAATAACTCGGGAGTGGTCCGCAACCCGACGAATGATGGTTTTGGAGGAGGCGTGGTGGACGACGACGACGAAGAAGAAGAGGAAACGGCGCGACAGGCGCGGGAGGTCAACGCGTCCGAATTTAACTTTGAGGACATACCGAGTCCCAGTGAAATCTCAGCTGCGAGCTTGGAGGTGGATTCAATTGGGTCAGCCTCGGACGCTGGCGGCGGAGGGGGTTTTGGTTTTGGTTTTGGTTTCAATGACCGAGGAACTCTCCAGGACGCTATTGATCCCCTCCCCCCGACCGTCAAATACCTCTCCCTCGCCTGTGATCGTTGGGAAGAACTACACCCTCATCTCAGACGCTTACCCCCATCAGTGACCACTCTTGGGCTGGAGGTAGAGAAATGTCATTCCACAGACAAATCGTATCGCCATCTCGTACAGATGTGTCGGGATATCATCGCACCACGGCTAGCCGTTGTACAGCTGAATCATTGGCAGACGTGTGTAGATTTGAGGACGCGGCATGCGGGGCTTTTGAAGGAGTTTTTGGAGGTGTTGGGGAGGAGGGGTGTTGAGTTGTGGGATTCGGAAGGGTTTGTGATGAAAGGCACGGTATCGTGATTCGGAGGAGAATGGAGAGGTGGATATTTATCTTGCTGTATTCCTAGTGCTATAACATTATGGTCCTTCATGGATGAGACTCGAGGTGCGAAGTTACGAGAACATCCGTCCTTCCCAGTCAATTAGATCGACATTCCTATTCCGCAGCGTAGATCCAAGTTGTTCCAAAACATCAGGGAAATGCTTGCGTAGATGATCACAGTCATCCCAATGCAGAAATTGGACCGTCTCAAGCGCAGGGGCCTCGACAGACTCGCAGAATTCCACAAGCGGAAGGAGATCACTGAAGTTGGCTACAACACTATCCGCAAGCTGTGCATCAAGACCCAGAAAGGTGATATTCTTGGGGAGGGCGTTGATGAAGGTGAGGTCATCCCATGAACGAGGGAGGAGGGATAAGGCCTTGACGCTTGGTGGGATGGACGCTATGAGCTGTGGAAATAAGTCACCGAAATGAGTCGGATCACCTCGGTTGAATTGACAGATGAGAGTGAG
This sequence comes from Pleurotus salmoneostramineus, assembly GCA_002583695.1. Lineage (NCBI taxonomy): Eukaryota > Fungi > Basidiomycota > Agaricomycetes > Agaricales > Pleurotaceae > Pleurotus > Pleurotus salmoneostramineus. The sequence continues at coordinate 76,270 of BEWF01000007.1, forward strand.
CTTCGTCATAGACGTGCCGCTCAAATCGATATATGGCGGTAGACCGAAGGAATAAAACACCAACTCTTTGACGGAAGAGGGGATGGATGGACAAAGAGGGTGGTCGGTCAAGGATAAGAATTCGATGTTGGGCGGGATGGGGGAGGCCGTTGTGAGAGTCAAGTCGTAGCGAGCGGCACGCAAGGTGAGCATTTTGGTGAAAAGCTCCGTCCATGAGGATTTCTGCGAGCTGATGAGGTATGCGCCGCCTAGATTTAGTACCTCCAAGGTACGAGCCGTCTGCAGGATAGTGTTTAGGGAAAGGCCAGCTTCCAACTGGAAATAACGGGTAAGGTGTAACGCGATTAAGTCGGAGCAGTACGACAGCAGTCGGTGGAAGTCGCTTGAGTTGACCAAGACATATTTAGCAAACGCGATGACAATGCGTTTCACCGAGTGCCCCAAATTTTGGGCACCACGTCTGTTCTTTCGGGACTCAAGTGTCGTAAGCGCTAGCCTGAGCTGCGTGGCCGTTGATATGATGAGGTTTTCGTAGAGGAAGGGTGTGATAATTTCATTCCAATGTTTACAGACACGGACAAGCTGGGTAGCCGTTCTCTGCAAAGATAGACGCGTCAGAAAAAGGACCCAAGCAGATCAACGCATCAACCTCACAAGCTTTGGTATACATAGCCGTTCTACGAGGGCAGAGATCGGCTTCCAACGCAGCAGTCTGCGGTCGAAGTCATCGAGAGGACCTACTGCATGGTGGAATATTTTGTACCATAGCTCAAGAGGAAGGGACTCCATAGTTTGGCCCTGTTCAATAGACAATCGGTGTCGGTGAGCAGTAGGACTGGCGTTGGCAATCCAGGGATCTCGTTATCCTGGCCACACTCGAGTCTCGAAAGCAGCGAGCACGCGAAGTGGTGGTAAACAAGCAATTTGGTTAGCGCCCAACGCGTCTTATTCTCAATGAAGTTCCAGTCTGCTATTTCGACTTCTTTACCTGCAGAGCTATGGCACCAAATCTTCAACGACTTGACTACCCAGAGGTTTCCCATGAAGGACCTCGACTACAAACTTTTGCGGTGCAGAAATCCATTTAGGATTTGTCGCAGACTACATCATGCCCAACCAGTGCGTAAACCAAAGTTCAACTTGAGGCTGACAACGATTGATGCTTCCCAGCGCAGTGGATAGCCCGCTCACTTCTACTCGTCTGCAAATCTTGGCACTCTTCCATAAAGCCCTTGCTTTACGACACCATCTTTCTGCGTAAACCATCTCAGATCACAGCTTTTGCCTCCTTTTTGAGGAAAAACGATACACCTCGCCCACCAAATCCAGACATAGGCTCTTGGGTCAAAAGGCTGGTGATCATGATCGGCGATCCACAAGATATAGTTCCTTCTTCCGATTTTGGCGACTTGATGTCGTTCTGTCACAACCTTACTACCTTACACATTCTCCGGCACCTCCCAGACGAATCCATGATCTTCCTCTATCCCGACCCACAAGCAATCTACCGACACATCTTGTTAACAGCGCCCACCCTCCAAATCCTCAATATTGGACAATGCATCTACCAGCGCACAGCGGGTGGACTCCCCACCGAATTCTTCACCGAATTGACCGCTCTGCGAGAGTTTCGATGCGATACCCGGATTGTTATGCATGATCCAAAACCCTTGGACTATTTATCCGCCGAAACATGGACGCTGAGAAGATTAGCAGACCGTGACGATCTGTCCTTTCAGGAGTTATCCATCCAGAATGTCTCATCGTTCCCTCTGTCCTACCCTGCAACCGAACGTCTTCGTAGGCTTAACCTGGATATAACCGAGGTCCTTCCCCGCCGCATATGGGAAACAGGAAATGAAGGCATCAACGGTGTCGCTGATGGCGATCTTGATAGCCATGGACTACAGGGGGCGGATGGTGGGGGCAGCGACCTCCAGAAGAATGTCCTCAATCTTTTACCCCCCAGCGTCACCTATCTATCCCTCATTTGTCATAGTTGGGAAGATCTGCGCGGGCATATACAACGCCTACCCGCGTCTGTGACTAGCCTTGGGTTGGAGGTAGGGACATACCATGGCAAGGAGAAATCGTATGGCCACCTCATCCATATTTGTCGGGATATCATCGCACCTGGGCTGACTGTCGTCCAGCTGAACCATTGGCAAACGTGTGTTGATTTGCGGACGCGTCACCCTGGTATTTTGAAGGATTTTGTGGAGATGTTGAGGAATAGAAATGTTGCGTTGTGGGATGCGGAGGGATCTGTCATGAAGAGCATGATTCCGTAGAGACATGGGCAAGCGAACATAGAATCTCATTGTGTTACTAGTGCTACGCATGAGCCCTTCACGTCAGGATGGGGAGTGGGGGTGACAACATAGCCCACGTTGACGTTCAAAGACGATGATGACGGCGGCCTCGGAGAACGTGCGGCGACAGGATGTCATGTGTAAAGACAGGGAGGAGGAGAGCTTCAATGATATAGACCAGGGCGCGACATTTTACACTATTAGAAAGCCTTCCCAATCAATCAGGTCGATGTTCCTCCTCCGAAGGGTAGATGCAAGTCGTCGACATATTAAAACGACTCCTGCGCAGATGTTCACATTCATCCCAATTCATTATTTGGACCGTGTCAAGCGCTGGGGCATCGACAGATTCGCAGAAATTCACGAGGGGACGAAGATCGTCGGTCGCCCTCCGCGTCTCTAGACCCAAGAAAGCGACCTTTTTGGGGATTCTCTTGATCGCAGAGATACTATCCCATGACCAGAGTAGAAGGGACAAGGCCGTCACGCTTTCCGGGATGGACGATATGGTTTGCTGAAGCAAATCACCAGGGCGGTCACCTCCGGCGAAAGTGCAGATAAGGGTCAATTTCGTGATAGATGTACTGCGCAACTCGACGTGGAGAGGTAGATTGAAGCAATGAAGCATCAGTTCCTTTACAGAAGAAGGAATGGGCGGAGCACGAAAATGATCACAGATGGATAGGAATTTGATGTTCGGTGGGATATGGGAAGGGGTGGAAGAGAAGTCGTGTCGGAACGCGTACAAGGTAGTCATTTTCTCCAAGATGTCGGTCCAAGGTGAAACTGACAATTTGCCTAGGAATACGCCTCCCCAGCTCAGTACTTGCAGCGTCCTAGTCGTCTGCAAGATGGTCTTGATGAAAGGGCTAGAATTCGCCTCAAAATGGCGGGTAAGGTGCAAAGCGATCAAGGTCGGACAGCATGATATCAACCGATGGAAGTCGGACGAATTGACCGTGAAAGAGTCAGTAGGCACGATAACGATGCGCTTCACCAGGCGCCCCAAACTATCGACACTCCTTCCGTCCGTTCCAAGCTCGAGCGTCGCTGTAACCAGCATGAGCTGCGCCACAGTCGATATGATGATGTTTTCGTAAAGGATAGGCGTGACGATCTCATTCCAATATCTACATACACGAACGAGATGGGCGGCTGTCCTCTGAGTTACGGGTATCTGAGTGAATAAAGAAAAGCCTGTCAGGTAGGTATGATACTCACAAGCTTTGGTAAGTATAAGTGGTCCACAAGTGCGGAAACCGGCTTCCAACGCAACAATCTGCCGTCGAAATCATCCGGAGGGCCTCCTGCAATGCGGAGTATTTGATGGCATAGTTCAGGGGGGAGGGATTCCATTAGTGTTTCAGGCTCTGTTGAGAGAGAAAATCAATCGAAATGGCTAGACTACGCAAAACTGAGGCCATTGCGATTTGTCAATAAGTTGAAAGTTCAATGAAAAGAGACACATACATTCTGACTTGACGTGCCTCTACTTATTTTTCTAAGAGCGCAGCGGTCCAAAGCGAAAGCTACGTAGAGGGTACTGGAGCTTCAGGTCGGGCTGCCTAGATCCTAGAACGGTCGGTTGTGGTGAATCAGGAAGTAGATGCTCCAGTGGGAAAACATGCCATCGGTGTCTTTCGGCGCTTTCAGCAAGCGCCCAAGCCGCCTCTCTACCATGACCTCCGCCCTCCCACCTGAAATCTGGCTGGGTATCCTCCAACTAGTTCTGTACATTCCCAATGACTTTGACCTGCAGCTATTCCGCCTCGATGCTCCAAAACCAGTGGCGGAAAGAATTCTCCGCCCTCGTTTGGTACCTGTTCATTTCTCCCTAACTTTTTTTATCGAGGTCTAACCACGCTTTCATGCCCCCATGTTACATCTTGCTTAGGTGAATTTTCGGCATATCACACGAGTATGCCGAAACTTGAGAGCCCTTTCAACACCTCTGTTCTACAAAACTGCTTGGATATCTAAGGAGTCTCAATTACACTTGCTCGTCACGTTTCTCAAATCCGAACGCTCGGAGTCGCATCTACACCCTGGCTCTCTCTCAATCAGTTCCTTGATCGAGCGGCTTGTTTTTACACCGTTTATACCGCGCTTCTCCGGACCGGGCTCGCATCCAACCATATCCTTGATTCGTCTCTGCCCGAATATCACGTCGCTCCACTTCCTCACACAAGTCCGATTCCCTGAAGTTGATGAGACCATGTCATTGAAGGAACGCAAAGAGCTCGCATTCCTCAGCGATCTTCCCTTTTCAACTCTGCGCGTTCTTAATTTGCGCCACTTGTATCCCGACGTCTCTATCAGAGAGTGGAGTCCGGATGGGGGGATCTTGAAGCGCGCGGAGAGACTTGAGGTGTTAAAGCTTGACGGTGTTAGTTTTACCATTCGGGATATGCCCCACCAAGTATCCCTCGTCGAAGCTGGGAGATCATTGTTTTGCATACCGAACATCAAGGCGTTAGCCGTTCACTCCTTATTCAATCTTCTACTCAGGGATTTCAGCGATGACACTCACATAATCGCCGCTACGAGACTTGCCCATCCTACCCTCCTGGAATTGGTCTTCCCCGATCCTAGCGAGCCCTCGGAATCTCACCCGTTCTATGGAAAGCCTGCACCTTACCTGACCACTATCCAAAGCGTGACTCTCACAATGGCGTCCGATTTTACAATTAACTACGCCTGGAAGTCTTCCAGAGCTTGGTTCCCCTTGGTCGATACCCTTAATCTCATGTTTAAGACCTGGAGCGGCGCCCTCGATGAATTGATTGGCAAATGGAACGCACCGGAGTACACAAGTTCTCCATCTCCGCCATCAGAACTCGCACCTTATCATAGCATCCCCGCCGATGCTTATGAGCTGGAGTTGATCGACTCTCTCCCACCGGCGCTTCAGCAGATTGGCTTATTTGCACGAAAAGTTCAAGCCGATAAAAATGGTTCCATGCTCATCCAATGGTTCTGCGAGTTTCTCTCCTATCACAAACGTCGAGGGGATCATCTGAAGAATATGAAGAGGGTTCAATTGCTTTCACATGCAACGTGCAGCAATATGGTGAGCTGTCATTCAAGAGTGTTGAAAGATTGTGTCGACGCTTTACGAGAAGGCGGGATGTATCTCTTGGACGCAGACGGGCAAATCATTGAGTAGCCTTCCAGCCGGATTTCATGGTAAATAGAAATGCACCACACCGTACCCAAGTCACACTAGGTATAATTTATGATATTACCATGCCTATCCAACAGATCGATATTCCTCGCGCGTAGCACCTCCTTCGATGATTGAAATACTTGATCCTCAGACGCGACATTGGTTCCTTCATCCAATAATTGAATGGAAACAATCGAGTCTCCCGTCAAAGATTGACAAAATCCGATCAGACGACGATATGCGTAACTTCGGCTGTGGCAAAATTGCCCTGAGGATAGCCGGAGGGAAATGATGCTCGGTGGCAGGGTGATACCCACCGCAGGGATAGCGTCCCATGATGGGTAGTGCAAGGAGAGGTGGGTGACGTTGGGGAAGTGAGACGCGAAGAGAGATTGTAGGTCGAGTTTGGGATCTCTACTCGAAGACCCTATATCGAGGTGGACGGTCAGATGGGTGAGGGAGGGAAAGGTCAAGGCAAATTTGCGATAGCGATACTCTCGGATCGAGAGTTCTTTGACAGAGTCGGGTGAGAATTGAGGTTGTGCACCGGAAAAGGGTGAAGATAGGGCGGAGAAAGGTAGAGCAATGAAGTGTGGTTGACGACTCATGATAGGTGTATGTTCGAACGAAGATTGGTTTGCCGTGCTGTCCACGTATTGCATAGCCCTGCATGAATCGGCTCTGAAGGCTCTGAGCGAAGTCATCCGCATGAAGAAAGAAGCCCATCCCCGGGAGGTCATGAGAATTTTGCTGGTCTCCGGGGGGCCTGATAGGTTCAAAATTTGAAGTTGTGAGCCAAGAATCGATGTTGAAAGGTGGGTTAAGAATGTCTCTGGTGGGTTGGGTTTAATGGAACAGCATAGCGTAATCCGGCTTCGTGAGCTTAATTCGCGCGTGAAGGACGTCAAGAGATGGAATGAGACAAGATTGGGACAGTGGTCTATTATAGAAGTCAGAGAGGCGTAGTGATATCTACCGTCATAGGGATCATGAAGCGCAAGGATGAGCCGCTTGACCCAGGATCCAATGAGGTCGGTGGATGGATTGTTGCTCGAAACGACCTGATGGCGTTGAAGGCTCACGATGAAGGATCCGAGGTTTTCCCGACGTGTGAGGCAGATTGTTTTGTATACAAATGACGACGCGATGTAGCTCCAGTATTTGCAGACAAGAACCACGTTCCTAGCAGTGGCCTTCGAATCAACGGTCAGCTTCAGGGAGACGATACGCGTAGGGAGAGGCGCACCAAGGGAAGCTGTGTCAATTTGACAGCGAGATCTCTGGGTGCATTAGATCTTAGAAGTTGCAAGTCCAAGTCATCGTAGGGATCTGTAGCATAGCGAAGAATGGCTAGCCATAACTCTGGGGGAAGTGACATGCTCTCGGTGGCAGGTCTTCAAGTTGAGCGTGCGGCTGAGAGAGAGGTGGGCGTCCCTGCCCCTTGTCTTCCCCTAAATTTCCTGTGCCTAAGCGCCTGTTAGGTGGCAGTTTGTGTCGTCACCTTCACCTTGGCTTTCCGCGTTATGCGCGACCCTCTTCATCGAGAAATATTCCTCCACCATTGAGACCAACCCCCACGACGGCACCTTCTCTTCCTCTCAAAATATAGGCGTGAATCACTCGAAAAATCTCCGTCTTGTACGTGGAGGATGACTGGGTTTGGAGGGCTGTCCATTGCGGACGAAGCAGGCCATGACGACTCGACGCGACAGTGGGCCGGCGAATCGAAAATCTATGGTCCAAGATGGCTACACTTACCTGCTATCACAGTTGGAATGCTAGGCGTGCAGATATTCTGGTCTGTTGAGATGTCGTATGGTGAGTTAATCGCTCTGTCTTGCTTCTACTCGTTTTTCTTATGTATCTGCTGTCATTTTTGCTGTAGCGTCACCGTACTTGCTTTCGCTTGGACTTTCAAAATCAAACATGGCTATAGTTTTTCTGGCAGGACCACTCTCGGGGCTCATCATGCAGCCCATAGTTGGTGGGTATCCTGTTATCACTATGCCACTGGTTAGCTGACACATACTCTTCAAATCCAGGTGTTTTGGCAGACAACTCGACCTCACGGTGGGGCAGACGGAGACCGTATATGATCGGAGGGTCGGTCTTATGCGCGTTCGCCATGTTGTTGCTCGGCTATACCAGACCCTTTGCCTCAATCTTTACTGGGCCAGACAATAACGCTGTCAGTGTCTCCTCACCGTGCAAAGCCCTTCAAGTTGACTAACTTGAAGGTATAATCTCGAAAGAATGATATCTTGACTGTATGGCTCGCTGTGCTAGCCATTTATCTCATCGACTTCTCTATCAATGCGGGTAGGTCGAGTTTTCGTTGCTTTGGAGGATTGTTGATGCTAATGGGTGACATAGTGCAGGCCGTAGATCGAGCGCTGCTCGTGGATACTCTGCCTTCTGACGATCAAGCCGCTGCAAATGCATGGGCAGCTCGGATGATGGGTGTTGGCAGCGTTGTGGGATTCTTCGTGTGCGTCTCTCTGTGCATCTGACATGCTATGTTGGTTCAAATCCATACGCGCCTTTCTAGTGGAAATGTTGATTTGCCTTCGTTGCTCCCATTCTTGGGGTCGGCTCAACTGCAAGTGCTTTCCGTGATAGGATCGTTCCTCCTCCTCGCTACTCATTTCATTACGGCTCTGTCTGTAAAAGAGAAGAGGTTGCTCAAGTCATCGAGGTTGGCGCCATCTTTGTGTTTCTCGTCCCATAGTCTGATCAATCTTCGCAAAAGGGCAGGATCAAAGGCTGTGAAAGAGAATAAAATACTCAGGGAACTGAAAGATCTGTATACAAACATGTTGACGTTACCCAGGACGATAAGGCAGATTGTATGTGTTCCTACCTGCTTCGTCTCAATTTTCGTTGTGTTGACTTCGGTTATAGTGCGTCATCCAATTTTTGTACGTATATCCACCATTGGGCTCAATGGCACGACATTGACAATACCTAGTGCTTGGATAGGATGGTTCCCCATTCTTTTCTATACCACCATATATGTTGGTGATTTATACAAGCGCTCTGCCGCTTCCTTGCTTCCGCCGACGTCCTCACCCGACTTCGAGCAAGCCCAGGCAGAACTCGATGCGACGGCGACGCGATATGGGTCGAGAGCCCTCTTATACTCCTCACTCCTTTCGCTCCTGTCCAACGTCCTCCTCCCCTTCTTTGTTTCCGAAGCAAATGCTTCACTCCGGAGTAGACCCGTCAGAGGAGATGGATTCGTCTCACGAATAGCACGTCTGTTGGGCTGGTGTACAAGGAAGAAGATACATCTGGCTACGTTATGGGCGATTAGCCATTTGGTATTCGCCCTGTGCATGCTTGGCACGTTGTGAGTTGGTTCATCTAGTACATACCCGTTGAATGGATGCTGATCTTGCTGGCAGCTTCACTGGAAGCGTATTTGGGGCCACCGTCCTCATGGCTATAACTGGCTTTTCTTGGGCCGTTACGCAATGGGCACCGTTCTCCCTCGTACGTCCGCTCCAAGTCAATAACAAATTGAACGTCCTGCTCACTCAATGGTATAATAGCTCGCGGAAGCGATCCTCACCGACCCCTCATCCTTGAATGATGATGCCAACTCAATTCGCCTTGATGATACCCGGACACGAAGCCTATCAGGGCACACGGTCTTCTCTGTCGATGATGGTGAAGACGACGCGAGTGAGAGGGATGTCTTTCTCTCTAGATCTAGATCTCAAGAAGGCAGGAAGAGTGGTGAAGATGCTGGTGATGTTAGCGACGATGAGGATGCCGTCCTACGTCAACAAGAAGATAGGCGACGGGCTTTCCTGCTCGGTAACGGGGAAGCCCAGGTTAGTCGGCTTGATGTCAATGGATCGGTGGGGCATGATTATAATGACGATGAAAGACGACCGGCCGGAGGGCTGAGCGCGAAAGCGGGTATCATCCTTGTGAGTTGATGTTTAATTTCTCTCACCCTCCCGTTCTGACGTTCCCCGGCTTTAGGGCATCCAAAATGTCTTTGTTGTCATCCCCCAGTTCTTGGTCACTGGAATGTCATCTATCATCTTTGCCATATTCGACCCAGGCAAATCCGTTCTTCATGGGTCTCATCCTGGTAGCACAGCTAGCAATGGTACTGTTGCCAATGCCGCCGAGAGCGCAAGAGACGTGGCTTCGATGCTGCTGACTCGTGATGCAGAGCCAGACGTTGGTTCATCAAATTCCGTGGTTTATATATTTAGGTCAGTGCTATCTGCGCTTTGCGATATCGCAGTGGTCACTCATAATCCTTGTCTTCTGACAGAATTGGCGGTCTTTCTGCTGCTATTGCTTTCATTCTTTGTTGGCGTTTGGCTCGTGAACTTAGACATTGATGGACTTTTCTCTGTACATGTAGTGTATACAGTATGCTTTCGCTAATTTACCTGGCTTCCTTTTGGGCTGCGTTTGTTGTCGCATGATGAAGCTGACGCGCCTCAAGGCACCCCTATCCCTCTGACTCTTTCCCCTTCCACAACCACATCGCGATGGACGTCGACGTTCCAGAGGAAACTACTCAGCCCAGCACCAGCTCCCAACAAAACAGCAGGAGATATCAAACCGTCCCAATCGACAATGCTCATCCGTTCGATCTGGAAAGTTATATTGCCAACTATACCGGTTCGCGAGCCACGCCGTATGACATCTATGCAGATGATATTGACTATGTGCATCGTATCAAGGTCGTACGGTGATAGACCGTCTAGTGCACATAATCCTCTCGTGTCCTTCAATCGCACCGGAAGCGTTCAACCTCGCTGTTCAGCATATCCACCAATCTCGCGATCCGACTCAGTTCCAACATGTATTGGATGCGTATGAGGTTGCCACATCGTCTAACAATGCGATTCCTCCTGCGTTGTCGGTGGCGAACTTGGATACGCGATGGGCCGATGAGATGGCTGCGAAGAATCAAGCAGAGAGGACGAAGCTTGAAGTTGAGTTGAAGACATACACAAATAATATGATCAAAGAGAGCATTAGGGTGAGTGACCTTACTGCCGGGTTACGCGTGTATTGATGTGCTTTGAAGATGGGATATAGAGACCTTGGCGACTTCTATCGGTCGACTGGGGATTATGGTAACGCTCTCAAACAATACACCAAATCAAGAGAATATTGTACGACCAGTCAGCATGTTCTGGATATGTGCCTGTCCGTGCTTGAGGTGCCTCCATCGCTTCCTGTCATTAAGTCCCAAAAGGATTGATCCTGGCTCTCTCCTAGCTCTTGATTCTTCAGCGAAACTACTCCCATATCTCAACGTACGTCTTCAAGGCAGATGCCGCCCTTGATGCCGCCACGGCAGGTCAGCAATCTGGCTCTGGCTCTGGTTCTGGTTCAGGCAAGAAAGTGTCAGAAGAACGAGCTAGGGTTCAATCCAAGCTCGATTTCGCCACGGCACTATCGAATTTGGGGCAGAGTAATTACGAGAAGGCGGCGTATTATTTCCTTCGATTGGGTCCCGCTTCGCAATTGGGCGATTGGGCTGGAAAGGTGTGTCCTTCTATCCCATTGATCGCGCCCGTAAACGGTCACACTAACGGATGCTGTTTCTAGCTCATCGCACCAGGTGACATCGCTATCTTCGGCACGCTTTGTGCACTGTCCAAGTACAGCCGATCTGCTATCAAAGCTCAGCTTGTCGAGAACGATACGTTCGCAGGATATATTGAACAGGAGCCGTATGTTCGTGACTTGGTTGAAGCATATATGAACAGCAACTTCAAAACATGTCTTGAGCTTCTCTCCAGATACTCGGTATGTCAATTTCGTTTTCGTTCCATCCCATTTGCTGTTTCTCAATGTTTTCTTACACCCAGACGAGACACTACCTCGATATCCATCTCGCACCGCACGTTGGAGCTATCACCAACCAGATTCGGGATTGGGCCGTCGTGTTGTACTTCCAGCCTTTCGCCACGATCAAGCTTGAGCGCATGAGCGCTGCCTTCGGATGGACTGTTGAGGAAGTTGAACGTCAAGTCATCGCCCTCATTCAATCTGGGAACATCAAGGGTAGAGTGGATAGTCGCAACAAGGTGAATCATCCACGGAGCACTCAAGGTTAGCATCGATGGCTAACCGCAGGGGAACAGGTCCTCCAAGCGAAGAAGACGGATTATCGGGCTGATCTTTTCGCTCGTGCGATGCAGACTGGGAAGGATATACACACGGCAAACCGAAAGCTTCTGCTTCGCCTGCGACTGTGAGTCTAACCCACCACCCGATTTTTGTGCCCAAGCTCAGCTTTTCTAGCCAACAAGCCGATCTTGTAGTCAAGCCACCCAAGAGCCAGCAACAACAGATAAACCAACAGCTCGTCAACGAAATGATGGAGTAGATTCCGAACTTCATTCGTTCGAAAAGATGTACAATGACATATGTAGAAATCATTCGAAGCGCTTCCAAGCATGTTTCTCGTATTCGATGATCTTTGCTCTCCGTTTCTTTGGTCTGCAGGGAGATGCTTAGACATGGGGGAAAACGGCGAGACAAACACGTACAAGACCAGTCTCCGAGGTTCGATGAGAGCTCGCTGTTGGAGACTGACGAAGCGGTCCTTGAAGAGGTTGCCTTCGGGCTAAGGGATTGCGTCGATGAGGCACGGGACAGTCACGAAGGCAAGCGAAGTCACTGACCTTCAGCGCTCTCAAGCTTTCACTTAGATCGTCTCCTAGTTGCACATCGACATCGCCTTCGGGAACCTTGTGCTTTCCAAACCGTTTACCACTCAACCCCCCTCTCAGTTTTTCTCGTTGTATTTGCTTCTTCAACAACCTTGCCTGTTCACGTTCGGCGAGTGTTTGCTCGGTGGAACGACGGAATGTTTTGGCACGGTCTATTGAAGCAAGAAGCTGCTTGCGAGCCGCTTGTGCTGCTAGTTTCCGACGCTATGGATCGTTGTTCGTGAGTACACATAATTCAGGGAGATCATCGAGGAAGACACACCTCGGCCTGGAGCTTGGCAGCTTTATTACGCTGGGCTTTGGTCTTTCTCTCCGGAGCGGGTTTAGCAATGCTAATTTCTTCGACCGTAAGCTCGGGTTCAGCTTCTTCACCAAGTACATCCAACTTCATCCCGATCACACCAACAACCGGCCCTTCCTCCTCGTATATTCTAGCCTTGGCCATCTTCTCTTTTACCGCAGCCATCTTAGCTAGTTCTTCCACACGTTTCTCTTCAGCCTGGTGTGCCGTGAGCAGGAGATCTTGGTATGCTGACGCGAGGGGGTTATATGATGTGCCTTGGTGGGGATCTGCGATAGCAGGTATTTCAATGATATCTTTTGGATGGGGGACGGTTGGAGGTTTGATTTTGCGTTTCCGAACGGTTTCCAAGCCCATTGCGATTTCCTCGCCTTGTGACGCCTCCTCCTCGTTTTCTGGAGCCCAAAGATCGTCGTTACCGCTGTTCTTCACGGCTTCACTCAGCTCCAGCATTGCGCTGCCGTTTCCCATCTCTGTTGGATCCATTATGCTGTTGAATGGGCCCTTGCGCGCGCGTTTTCCCATTCGTAGCAGACGAAGTTTTTCATCCTGACTGAGAACAGGTTTCCGCTTTTTCGTGGTGGAAGAGGAAGGACGGGAGAATACTGCTGGCACGGCAGATCGTTGGGAGAGGATTTTCGTGGATGTGAGTTGGGATTTTGAGTATTTAGGAAGTTTCTTCCTGACTGGGGTTCGTCAGCTAATACGCTTCAGAAGATTGGTTGCCCACTCACTGTCATCGTCGCCTCTGACGTCTATTTGGAACAGCTCGCTATCGCCGTGCCGTTGCAAAGGTTTCCTAGAATCAAAGGAGTCAGAATGGTTATTCTTAGACAAACAAAACGAGCTCCATACCCGAATTCCCTCTCTTCAGCGCGCAACTCCTCCAAGCCTGTTTCGACATCTTCGATATCGATATTTTTTCTCCAGGCCTTCTTCCCTTTCCGAGTTGACTGATTCTTTTGTGCTGGTGCGCCTATTGTCGATGAAGATTTTTTTGATGTACTCGAACTAGCGGCATTGTCCTTGGAAGGGGCCATCTTGGAATGTGCAGACAAGTTTTGAAGTTTTCGGGCAGCAATAATCTACTAAGCGCTGATCGACGGTGGGCGCCTAAGGAATTAGGTTACATCTTGGCCTCGTCTCAAAAGTTCTTGGCCTCATCCTCATATCCTACGAGATTGTACGCCAGCCTGCGCCTCAACAAGTTCCTCGCGGATATCTGCGACATCAGTCCATCAGCTTTCAGCCAAAACTACTATCAATCCACCCTTTTGCAGGGAATACCGTCTTTACGGTTAGTTTGGGGGGTGGCGTCTGCTTCCAGGCACCCTCGATGTCATGAACATCCCCGAATCCAGGATGTCCGATGCAGTAGATGGCTCGAAATCTCATCATATCCATTCTCGACCAACTCGTTGATGGACATGGATGAAGCCATCGTTCCCAACAATCCTACATAAATGAAGGGATCGACATACCAACACCAAGCCCGAAGTGGACGAGTCTGGACAACGTCTTGCATTTTGTTGGCTTTTATTGCATGGAATCTTCTTTCTAGAACCATTCCTTGGCCATTTGCTATTGGTCGTAAACGTGCTGACGTTGAATCGCAGTTGTCGAAAGGACGAACTTCTGTTCTTCCTGTACAAGTTCGACCTTCTGTAAGTCGAACGGCTCAAGTCGTAGAATGTATCTTCCACATCCAAGATTGTCTTAGACAAAGGGGCACACAGGTTTGCGGCTGATGCAACGATCAATATTGTCGAACGGAAACGACCGAGCGGGTTGGCATTGTGAGGTCCCTTATAGGGTCGTCCAGGGTCTAACATTCTACTCCGACTCGTCAGACAAGTGTTTGCTTCCGCCATACAAAAATCCCCACATGCTCGTTTCTAGCCTCAGAGGCTGCTCACCATCCCCCCAAAAGTTCATCGGCGACACCAAGTCCTCCATCATCTCATCATGCCCATCCAAGCAACCGAATCGTTTATCGTGTCCCTATTCTGCACCTCCTTTCTTGAGGGTATGCCATAACGCTTGTGATTTCGGTGGTTTCTGCGATTCTAACTGTGGTTGGTAGGAGTATGGGTGATGTTGCTTGGAACCGGCCTCTACTTAGCGCAGTAAGTATCTCCTCTCTGTCGCGTATATATCCCCCCAACCGATCGCCGTGTTCATTAGGGTTCGCAAGCATCAAACACGACACCGAACCGGCCGCGAATGGGGAATGTGGATATGCTTCGCTACATTCTTGCTTTCGACAGCACATTTCACCGTCACCTTCTACCAATACTATGGTCTCCTGGGAGGCTCAGAACGCTTTTCTGTGGATAACCTGACCGGTTTTGCACGATTCGCATTGGCACCCGCCCCCCTCGTGTATCTCAACGTCAGTCCACTTGTTCTGTCGCTTGTGTCGATCCTGGGGCTGAAGGTTTGGTTTACCAGGTTATCGCCGCCAGTCTCATCCTCTCGTGGCGCGTCTTGCGCCTTTACAACAATGATTGGAAGGTGATCGCTGCCCCATTGTCTGGAACCGTCGCGCTAGCCAGTAAGTCGTCTATACGTGCCCCCTACCATTCTATCTCACTCGGCTACTTTCAGTCCTATCCTTCGGCAGCGTCGCCGTCCAATTCCAGGAAATTGATAACTTCACGTTGACAACCTTCAACGATGTCTACGATATCGCTCGCGCAGCACCAGTCCGATCATGGGCTCTATCTTCCATCATCATATCCACGATCACCACTCTTATACTTTCTGGATTGATCATGTACAAACTCTTGTATGTGGTGAAGACGCTCCCTTTATCCACTTAAATCTGACATTTTCTGCAGTTCGCATCAACGAGAGTCAAGAGAATACTCCACCCTCGGGTTTGACATCCTCATGCTCCTCGAGTCCGGCCTTATCTACGCTTCGGCTTGGGTATGTCGCTGTCTGGTGCCACCTTTCCTTCTTCCTCACCTATCCACCGCAGGTTATCTACTTGGTCCTCTACCTGGCTGGAAATCAAGCTTCGATAGTGGCCTTTGATTCTATCGCTCAACTGGCCGTAAGCACTTCCCCATCCAGCGCAAGTCCATCCCGCTTATAATTTACTTCTGTTCGCTAGGGCATCGTCCCTTCTTTGATCATAGTCCTCTCTTCCGCGGGGTACACGCTCGCTATGCCCCCCATGTATACCGACCGTCGGCCTTCAGCACCCTCAACTCGCGTCGAAACCACTATGAATTTTGGACCGAGACAAGATACTCAATTCTCCGTAAGCATGGGCGACACCGAGCTCAGCACCAACATCGAATCGAAGAAATCCAAAGAAAGATTGGATGGACAGCTATGAAAGCTCCCCTCCCGTCTAACGCTATCATAAATCTAATCGCTCTCCATCGTATACGTTATACGTCTGTGTTTTGTTACATGTAAACTCGGCATGAGCCTCTTTCGCTACTTCGCAGTTTGTCGCTCGTGCTATTTGTCGTTTAGTTGATTATGAATAATGTATACTTGATTTGCTTTCGTGATGAACGTTCTTCCAGCGCGTTCTTTCAGGAAGAAACCGAAAACATAACGGATGTAAGGGCAAGACCCTTGCAATTGCGATATCGCGGAAGGAAGCCCCTAATCGGTTCCCAGTTCGGTTCCCTGATGCATCCTGAAACGGACTGCACTTCTACTTCAACAACGACCACCTCAGGCGTGAAACGAGCCATAGAAAGTAGGATTCGCTAAAATGCCGTTTGACTACGCCGAAAAGGCTATCTTCATCGTCGCTCACTTTTCTCGCAGAGTGCAAGATCAACCTGCTGGCTTTCTATTCAGGTCGCAACCAGGGCATGGTCCCTGATCTCGTCGCTCAAATATTGAATGTATTGGCGGACTCCACATTTTAGCGTCGCAAACATTACATAAATTCGTTTTATGTTCGAACTCAAATGCTGCCAGCCGTGACTTTCAACGTTCGACCGTCGACACTTCCGCCATGGCGTTCACAATAACTCAGTCGCTTCTCGTGTGTATCTTCGTGAAGTGTTTTCTACACGGTAAGGCATCGTTCTCCGAGGGAAGAGAGAGACGCGCTGATCGTGATTCGTTTGGTCCAGCCATCTTCACTATTCTTCTCTGCTTCACCATTTACCTGACGCTGTGAGTCTTATGTTTCTCCAGACTTGTGTCTACGCGTGCAGTCCACTGAATAACCTTCTTAAGGCGCTCCGAGAGAAAGGCTCGGTACTGGATAGGCATCAGCACCATTGTGGTCATGTATCTGCTGTCTGTGAATTCTTTTCAGCGCCATGACACATAAACTCACCAATATATCCACCTAGGAACACGGCCCATGTTGGGATGATGGTTCACCAAGATATTCGTGACTTTGGCAGCGGGGGAGCTGGACAAATCCCGTCCGCCAAAGCCTTTGCCGTTTTTGGCCTTACCCAGATTACTTTGGAATATGTAATTGTGAGCGTCCCATCGCGTTGTATCGTGAAGAACGACTAATCCCTCCTATACAAGTTCGTCCTGGCTGATCTCCTTCTTCTCTGGCGTGCCTATGTCCTGTACCAAGGACGCTCGCTCGCAGTAGCTCTCCCTGCCGTCCTTGTAGTCGCCATGATCAGTACGTTGAGTACCCGTTGCCTTTGAACCTCTCCATTTCTCATGGCGGCTTGGAATTCCTTTCCGAAGTTACGTGCTTCCAATGGCTAGGTAACTATTTCCAGCCAATGTACACGATGGAAGGCAACGATCTCGAAGAACTTTTCGTTAAATTACGTTCTTTCAAAATCCGCCGCCTTCACCTGGCCTCGGTCACCATATGCGCTATCACAAATGCAACCCTTACGGCGATGATTGCGAGTAGGCTTATGTGCGTGGCATGTCCCCTTATCCACGCGGCCAACGTCTGACCATGACTGGGCTTAGTTATCAGCAATGGTCAATGCGAAAGCAGTTCGGCTTTACGACCCTCATGTTTGAGACCTTGGTGATCGTCGAGTCGGGTGCATTATATACTATTGGCTGGGTAAGTGACCCCCACTCCCTTCTCAAACTCAACACCTGAATGTCTTATAGCTCATATACATCGTCGCGTTCTCCCTAAAGCACAACTCGCAAGCCATTCTTCTTGATTCGTTATCAGAGCTTGCGGTACGTCCCTTCACGAAGCTTTATCGTGCTTCTTCGCTCAAAGCTACGGAACAGGGGATTGTACCCGTGCTGATCATCGTGTCGGTCGCATTGGATATCAGCCCAGCCTCTGTAACACGGGAGCAAGACCGCACAGCGCTGGAGTTTGCGGCTTGCCCTCCTCGTGTTTCACAGGATCTGGACGTTACTCTAGGTGACCTCCAACTAGGACTTGAGCCCGATAAGTCATCTTCGACCCCGTTTGGAAATTCGATAGAGGACTTCCTGAAGAAAGGGAACTCATGAAGTCCAGGCTCACCTGACGCACATCTGAAGGCACTCAAATGGGACCTCCATCAATCATTGCTATGAATTTGGCCTGCGAAGAGGTGCTTCGTCAGTATTGGGGACGCTGAGGTTATCTCCAACACTGCTTCTCAGAGACTTGACCCCAAGCAAGTCTTTCAGGTACTTATGTGTTCCGGTGTGGTCAACGTTATTAGACTGTCGGTATCCCCGCCGTGTGCCAAGCTGTAACATATTGTACGCATAATACCCTCTGGAATGCGCTCCTGTCCCGATTGTACACAGTCCACACTGTTCACTACCTAAGTTGCTTCAATAGGAAGCGTCCCTGTCTCACGTGATCCTGGGCAACTCAACGCGCCGTGACAGACGCGTCGATTCTTGGTCTGAGTTGCCAGTGGTCCCAACTTGGTCCCAACCGACCACTGCTTGAACACGGACCACATTATTCTTGCGCTGCCAACGACGACGAGCCTCCACAGCGAGAGGACTGGCATGGACCGCTCTCGCCCCCTCAGACACTGAACAATCCCGAAGTCTCGCAGTTCATTAACTTCATTTCCCTCGGGGCGATCGCAAAACATCCCCTCGGAGAAGCTACCACAACCGGACTAGTCAGTGCGATCTTCGCGCACACAATAGAGCAGAGATACTCTTTTCAATAGCCCGGTATGCCTGGCCATTCTCCCTGTCCACAATTACTTAGCCACATTCATTCAAGCTGCCCTCTGGCTGAGGATTTGTATCAAGCACGACGTAATACATAGCGTTGACCACTCCGTTTACGTCTGAACACCGCTCTGACCGACACCCAGTCACTGACAGCGATTACCATTATCCATGGTTTCCAATGGTTTAAATATGCTCTTTCGTCTGTCGATGATACGCACACCTCACGACCCATGGCATTCACTATAACTCATTCCCTTCTGATATGCATCTTCGTTAAATGCTTTCTTCATGGTCAGCATGCAAACCCGATTTTGTTCAATTAGAGTTGACCAAACTTCGTCATTATATAGCTGTCTTCACAGTTCTCCTCGGTTTTGCTATTTACCTTACGATGTAAGCGTTCGCATGAATTCACCTTGCCATGCTCAATGAAAGCTGCTCAGACGTGCCAAGCGAAGACCCCGCTACTGGATAGGCATAGGCACAGTTATGATCATGTACTTAATGTACGCCCATTGTCTTTTTCCATTTCTACCCAGACTGAAGTCTACTTTCCCGCTCAGAAATACAGCCCACATTGGGATGATGATGCACCAAGATATTCGCGATATGGGGGGCGCAGGGGCTGGGCAAATACCATCGGCGAAAGCCTTTGCTGTCTTCGGACTCATTCAGATAACCATTCAAACCATCGTAGTGAGTTTCCTTCACGAATGACTTTTGGTCAACGCCGCTGATTCTTTTCCTTTCCTGCAAGTACCTCCTGGCTGATCTCCTGCTCCTTTGGCGAGCCTACGTCATCTTCCAAGGAAGTTTACGAGTGGTTTCGATACCAGCCGTCCTCGTACTCGGCATGACTGGTGCGTGATAACCAACCGAGTCGAAGCAAAGGTCCCTTCTCATGATATCTCCTCAGTTACATGCTTTCTCTGGCTCGGCCATTACTTCGAGCCGATGTACACGATGGAAGGAAACAATCTCACCGAACTTTTTGTCCACCTGCGTTCCTTCAAAATACGCCGTTTTCACCTCGCGTCGGTGATCATGAGTGCACTGACGAACTTTACACTCACCAGTATGATTGCAGGCAAACTCTTGTACGCCATTCTGCTCTCCTACCGAACAATCCTGTTGATAACGTGCGATGTCTGTGCGTAGTGCCCAGCAATGGTCAATGCGCAAGCATTTCGGCTACACGACTCTCATGTTTGAGTCGTTGGTGATAGTTGAGTCGGGTGCGTTATATACGATCGGCTGGGTGAGTGTCTCGTATATCGCGTCCAAGGACATCTAATCTGATGTTCCCCCCCTAGTTCATGTACATCTTTACATACGCGTTGAAGCATAACGCCTCCGCTATCATAATGGACTCCATGGCTGAACTCGGGGTACGACTTTCTCAATTTTACTCTCCTTTGAGGTTACTCAATTCGATTGTATAGGGAATCGTCCCGGTCCTGATCATGGTGGCGATTGTGCTAGGCTATACCCCGGCCTCGGCGCAAAGCGCACAGAGTCGTACGGCGCTTGCGTTTGCTGCCAATCCGAAGGCTGCCGTTGACTCACAGGCTACGCTGGACGTCGTAGACTCGGAGTCAGGTGCTGTCAAAACACCTCCCACACCAATCGACGAGCCAACGCAGGATGCTTCGAAAGAATGCTGAACGCAAAATCTTACCTGGTCCTTGTTTCGTTTTCGTTCCCCCCTTTCCTTGGTTCGATGCTGGACCTGGCTAGCTCCGTATTCGTAGCCATCGCTTTTCTTGATGCCTTCTGCGTAATGACCACGTTTTAGTTTCCTTACTGAGGACGACTGAAATGTGCCGCCCCTAAGCACCCCCGTTGACCACCGAATCCTATCAGCGTGCCACTGGGCACTACCGATTCCCGAAGACTTACACCACTCATCAGAATTCAATTCAGTACCACTGGATTGGTGGCATGTCAAACCAACCGTTCCTTATGTTGCCTTCCGTGCAAGGTGTCGACTTCATCCTTCATCATTCGATGAGGTATTGTGCATCTTCTCTATGGAGTCCATATATGGTATCCGTAGATTGATTCCGCTATTGACAGCGCACACACTCTACCAGGATCGTGCTCTTCATGACTGCTATAAGTAGTATGTTCTCGTGTTCAATATATGGCATTCACCATAACCCAGTCTCTTCTCGTGTGTATCTTCGTCAAATGCTTTCTACATGGTGAGTAGAGTATCTTCACCTCGTGATCGCTGGACGGGCGACGGCTAAAGCACAGTGTTCCATCGTCGGTGTATAGCTATCTTTACGATTCTTTTCGGCTTCGCACTCTACCTGACTGCGTGAGTGCTTACCCCATCCTGCCTGACTGGGGTCACCCAACAATCCCCACCAGACGCTCCAAGCGGAATGTCCGATCCTGGACAAGCATCGGCATCATTCTTGTTATGTACTTAATGTAAGGACGCCGATTCTCTATCTTTCACATCCAAATCAATGCGAGTATCCCCGTCCTCAAACGTTTCCTTCACTTTTCTAGTAATACAGCGCATATTGGGATCATGGTACACCAAGATATTCGTGACTTTGGAGGTACTGGGGCTGGCCGAATATTTTCTGCGAAAGCCTTCGCTGTCCTTGGGCTTACTCAAATCACAATGCAATATGTCGTGGTGAGTTACATATCTACCCACATCATGAAATGTTTTTCACTCTTTCATCGCTACAGTACCTTCTTGCCGATCTCATGCTCCTTTGGCGAGCGTATGTCATCTTCCAGGGAAGCTTGGTAGCGATCGCGCTACCAGCCGTCCTCATGATTGGCATGACAGGTACGTTTTACCCATTGAGCGCACTCCTGTTTCTGACTATTTTCTACTACACTAAGTGACGTGCTTCCTATGGCTTGGTCATTACTTCAAGTCCATGAACACGATGCAAGGGAATAACCTTGAAGAACTCTTCGTCCGTTGCGCAAGCATTTCGGTTTTACAACCTTGATGTTCGAGTCACTGGTGACGGGTATGTTGTATACTATTTGCTGCATACGTCATTTTTATTGTCATCCTAACTACCTTGTCTGATCAATCGATGTACAGTTCATGTATATTTTTACGTTCCCGTTAAAGCACAATGCGTCAGCTATCATCATGGATTCCATGGCAGAGCTTGCGGTGCGTGATGGGCCCAGTGTATTCCAAAGCCTCGTACTGAGACGTCTTCATTACAAGGGTATCGTCCCGGTGCTGATCATAGTAGCCGTTGTGTTAGGAATCAGCCCGGCGTCCGCTCAGAGTTCACAGAGCCATACGGCACTTGCTTTCGCCGCTCGCCCGAGTGCTGCCGTGGACCCAAAAGCTACACTGGACGATGCTTCATTGGAACATGATTCTGAGAAATCAACAACTCTGGCTGGATGCTTACCCGAGAGTCCTTGAAGACCATTTTTCTTCCCCCCGTGGCTTGCCTCTTTATCAGATATCCGCATTTTCTGGGCTTACTGAGACCCGTATACCCTTTTTCGTAGATGAGCGACCCCTTGTCCATACCCAGAGTTGGTGGTGAAAACATGAAACGCTCCAGGTCCAATCCTCCTGTTAGACTCCTATTTCAAGAAATTTTCGGCCCAAACCCCGACATCGCGGTTCGACTTCAGTCCTCCACCAGATGTGAAATGCCTACCGCAATGTCAACGCTTCGAAGTTCACTAGCACTTGTTGCGCTTAAACGTTCATCGCTGAATGGACAAGTCTCTTCCTAGTGTTCCGCACCCTCTCTCTGAATTTCCTATTTGAAAACGTCCTGAGATGCAGATAAAGGGAAGGAAGGGGGCTATCGCGACATTTCACCGTTGGCCGTCTCTGCTCGTCGTTTAGTATCCAAGGGAACTCCCCTTGCATCATGATTGCAACCGTTTGCGACCCGCCAGTTGCACAAACACATGGGACACCCCACCCACTCTCCTTTTCTGGTACCTGTCTATCAAATCGCACCCTTGAAACAGAACATTTCCATGATCTGGTAGCATATGATCATCGCGATATATGGAAAGGTTCAGGAGTTTTCCGCCGCCGAACCCAGCGTCATTCGACCCAACCCTGACTAGACCTTAAACTCTGACAAGACCCTATTTCTATTGTCTTTTTATAACTGCCAGTCGTAGAAGGCGACTGGCTCTACGCCATCCTCAACCCAGTCAACGACTTCCGAGATGATTTCGGTCACCCAGTCGTTGATCATATCTATTTTCTTCATGTCTTTCCTCCAAGGTTCGTCTTGATCGACTGAGCATCCGAAATCTTCCCTATTGATCTATATTACAGGCATCTTTACTGTACTTCTTTGGGCTGCCACCTATTTTGTAATGTGCGAGACTTCAGAACTACCGTACTCGACATACTCAGAGCTTCTTTCCTACAGTTATAAGCCGACTACTTCATCGCGGCGGAATTGGCTCGGCCTCGCTACCATCTATGCTATGTATGCCGTTTCTTCCACCCATTATGCCATGGTCATCTACCAAGACATTCGGGAGTTTGGCGGTAAGGTTGACCCAAATACTCGAGACGTTAAGGCGTTTGCACGATTTGGTCTCGCTCAAATTGCCATTGAGTTTCTCAACGTTAGTGTCCCTCTTGATTTCTGTTGGGCTTACGTCCTCACTCTCCATATAGTGTATCATGGCGGATGTCCTGCTTACTTGGCGTGCATGGGTCATCTACAACAGAGACAAGCGCGTCATCATCGTTCCTTGTATCCTCGTTATCGGTGTTACCAGTAAGCTTCCCCATTAAAACAATATCTCCCAGCTCTGACTTGCTTTTCAAGCGGCGTTTTATGGTTATATTGGCTCTAGCTATGCATCGCTCAATACTCTTAAGAGTAACGACCTTCAAGAGGTCTTTGATCAAGCTCAGAGACATCCCATTAGAACGTGGCAAGTCACTGGTATCTCCTTCTCCACCACGACCAACGTGTTCTTGACTTCTATGATGGCGATCAAGCTATTGTGAGTGGAAGGCGTCGATATCGCTCTCTATGTACTGATCAAGGTCAAGACTCCACCATCGGACGATGAAGAGATTGCACGGCTTTTCCACCCTTGTTTTTGAGTCACTCGTTATTATTGAATCCGGGGCCCTATACGCCTTCGCTTGGGTGCGTCATCCTATTCCACTCTTCTTTGAACCCACACCGAGACTGGCTTCAGATTACATATCTAGTCCTATATGCCCTTGGCCATAATGGTGTCTCGATCGCATTGGATATCATTTCGCAAATGGCCGTGAGTGCTCTACTACAGGCCTTGCCGTTCTATTCCTCACGAGCCTTGATTTAGGGTATCGTTCCTGCCCTGATTATCGTCACCATTTCCGCGGGTCTCAGTCCAGTCTCTCCACCATCCGGGAAAGCCGCAAGCTTCGCTGCTGTGACTGGCCGTGGAGCTGCGACGTCGGACATCGCATTTACCACACACGTTTCACTCAACGTAGTCCAAGAAACCCACCAAGATACGCTGGCTAGCACCACTAGCGACAAGCAGCGTGTTGATCGAGTCGATAAGAGTGAAATCGATGCTTGATACCAGTGATGTTGTTTTGTGATTTGCCTTCGCTTTCGCTTGATATAGCTAACTCCTGTACTTATCGGGTATATTGTATGTACTTTAGAATGCTATCGATATTCATCATGGATGCAGCATTCCATCGTGCCACCCAAAATCCGCTCGCCCCTGACGTCAATGTTATTTTGGAGACGTCCTCAGTCCACGATGCAGGCTTGAAGCTTCTAGTCAACGTTCATGTGGTCGCGGTCTTGTATCCAGGCAACATTAGCTATCGGTATAAAAAGCAAGTCCTCTTTTAGGACGAATCCAAACATGCATTGGCCTTCTTCGCTCTCGCGCTTCTTTCACCACAACCACAAGGACGCCAGTCCAACCCAGCCTGAAAAAATGACCCTCCCCACTCGTAAACTCGGTGACGCTGATGTCTCTGCGCTTGGATTTGGTCTTATGGGTATCTCTGCCTTCTATGGCCAGACTCAATCAGACGAAGAGAGGTTCGCGGTAAGTCCGACACCCGGCGCTTGTAGGCTCTCATCGCACCAACGCGAAGTTTCACAGGTTCTGGATGCAGCGTATGAGGCTGGATGTCGTCTCTGGGACACGGCCGACGTTTACAAAGACTCAGAAGACCTGATTGGGAAATGGTAGGCTTTCATCACATCCATCGTTAACTTGAGCTTCACACATTAACGACTTTTGCCACCGCCGCAGGTTTCAGAGGACAGGCAAGAGACAAGACATCTTCTTGGCCACCAAGTTTGGTCTCCGAAGTAGTCCTACTCGGCTGATCAACGGCGATCCCGAATATGTCAAAGCAGCTGCCGAGAAATCACTGAAGCGACTTGGTGTTGATTGTATTGATCTCTATTACTTCCACGTACGCATCGAGCACAACCCTCTTTCCGTTTGACTCATTCGTCAATAGCGCACGGATCCTACAGTCCCCATCGAGGTGGGATCCTTCTGCATCTGTCTCGTTGATTCGCTCAACTTAGGATTCCTTTCTAGAAAACAGTTGGTGCTATGGCCGAGTTGGTGAAGTAAATTAATTCATCACATCTCATGCCGAATATCCATTAAGTTATACTCACAGGGAAGGCAAGGTCAAGTATATTGGACTGTCCGAGTGCTCCTCAAAAACTTTGCGTCGAGCACACGCCGTTCACCCCATAACAGCTGTCCAAGTAGAGTATTCCCCATTTACTCTGGACATCGAGAGCAAAGAGATCGGGCTTCTAGAAACGGCACGGGAGCTCGGCGTGAAGATCGTCGCTTACTCTCCGCTGGGTCGCG
Organism: Pleurotus salmoneostramineus; assembly: GCA_002583695.1. NCBI lineage: Eukaryota > Fungi > Basidiomycota > Agaricomycetes > Agaricales > Pleurotaceae > Pleurotus > Pleurotus salmoneostramineus. The sequence goes on from BEWF01000007.1 coordinate 101,713, forward strand.
GACTCTTGACCGGGATTTATGTAAGTGATTTACTTCCCAGTTATCGTATCCACATGCCACATGCTGAAGAGCTTTTCGCTTCCGCATTCATAGAAATCACCTGATGATTTCGAGCCGGACGACTTCAGGCGAAGAGTCGCCAGGTATAGCAAGGAGAATTTCCCCAATATTTTGAAGATTGCGGATGGCCTGAAGGCTGTTGGCCAAAGACACGGAGGGGCTACGGCTGGACAAGTTTCGTTAGCATGGCTCCTAGCTCAAGGTCCCGACATCATCCCTATTCCTGGGACAAAACGCGTCAAGGTTCGTTCTGGCGTCAAACTCATTGTTAGTTTGGTTCCTCATATGCCGCATTCCTTCAGTATCTTCATGAGAACTTGGCCGCGGCGTCACTTACTCTGACCCCAGAGGATATTGCTGAGGTCCGCGAGGTGGCTAAGGTGGCCGATGCTGCTAAAGGGGAGCGTTACCCTCCTGATATGGCAGCTATCCTGTTTGTTGATACTCCGGAGCTTTGAGCGCACTTTAATAAGACAATATGTCGATATCCATCGAACCACTATACTATACAAGGCACAGGTCCTTTAGGGAGACAGTCAATTATTACAGCTCAGTACAGTAGACTGGTAGAAGTAGCTTCGAGATCGTTGAATTCGTTCGTCCTAATGGGCTCGTTTCTTTGAGCCAGTGTAGTGTCCTGATGCGTAATACGTCAGATAGGTGAATCAAAGTTGTTTGAGACGCAAACCCGAACGTACCCGTACCGGATTTGTTCCCATAATTATGTTTGACTTCGGTCTTCGTCTGATGTGAGTTACTCGTGATGCTGGAATTCTGAGTGTACTGGACGTGTTGGCTGCCAGGAATGGTTGATTGCTGGACGTCTTGGGTGCGGGCGTTAGTAGCGTTGTGGAAGAACGTCATTGCGTCTATCGCGAGGGATGGGTACGGAGAACTTTAGTCGAAGGGGATATGAGCCTTACCGAGGTTGGAAATATAAATAGAGTGTTGGTGGGTTAGTGAGTGTGAGATGGATAATGAGGAAACGAAGAGGGCCTTCTTATACTAGCAGGAGCTATGCGAGCCCAACACCTGCGAACTCTATGATCGCAGATTGCACTGGCTTTTGAATGCTATTTCATCCCTGAGGGAGCAAGGTCCACGTTGTGTTCACGTATTCACCAGTGGCATTTGTCCTTGACTTCTTCTCGTCGCGGATTTGGGGATCAGAGATTCAATGGACAGCTCTGATCCATGAACGAGCGCCCAAAATACACATAGGGTGGCATTGAGGAATGCAGAGGGCAGTTGAAGAACAATGGTGCCGAACATTCGGATCCGAAGCAAGAAGCTTGAACTTTTGAACTTTCTGATGTGATTTACGCGCAAGTCGTTGTGAAACATGACGATTAGCGCCATCGTAAGCAGTGAGATCATACTTGGTGAGTCGCCTCGTCCATTATTAGACCTGGGGAACGGATCTGTAGGTCCCGCTGTTTCACTGAACCTCATGTCTGCTTCAAGGGCAGTACTGTATGTTTGATGGGTAGCGATTTGTCCTATTTCGGAGGGATAAGTAGCCAATTCGACGCGTCTATGCGTCAACACAGAAGTTGGTACATCACCTTGAGGCTGAATGCTCCGAAAAGTTAGGCTTCCGCAAAGACATATCACTGACGTGAAACATAGCTTCATTGCATTTGGCACTGAAAAGCGCAGTAGAAGTTACGAATGGGCGAGTCACCAGGGACAGCTCTCATAGTAGAAGTTGCTGTTGGATGCTGGGAAACATGGGTATCTGGGGCGAGCTCATAGTCGGTCATGACATTTCCACTATCTATGCAACAGGCTGAGCAGTAAAGACATCTTCATTGCCGCAGCCAAGCTGTTTTCGCTATCTTCTTCAGACGCTTCTGCTCTTTGAACCGATCCTATTACGACCAAGTGAGTTGACTTGGTTCGATAACAAGAAACAAGAAAATCAACGAACCAAATCTTTCTTAGTAAGCCTCTTCCTCTTCTTTCCACCCTCCTGCGCCTCCTCCTCCTGTCGAGTAGCAACATCCTTCTCCCACTGCCCGACATCAAAATAAAACTCGCTCATCCTCTTCGCCCTCTCATACTCGGACAGATGCGTTGGATCGCGCGAATTATTCGCAGAAAACGCGCCCGTACGAGCATTGAATTTTGCTGTAAACGAAGGTTGACCATTTGGAGCAGCTGATCCACCAGGTATGCCAGCATAGGCTAGAGAAGGGTCGAGATAAGCGAGAGAGGGATCGATCCCTGCTGCTATAGCGGCTTGTTGGGCAGCTGTGTACGTCGGCGCTGGACGACCAGATGGACCTGGGGTGTCAGACGCTGAAGGCTCAGGTTCTTGCTCTTGTGAAGCGGAAGTAGAGGTAGAGGCCTCTGGTTCTTGCAGGGGGTTTGTCCAAGTAGTTTCTTGCGTCTCTGTATTATAAAAATAGTATGCACCGTGCGAGGGAGAGTATATAGCTTGCCACGCTGTCTGAGGAGTTGCCGACGAGCTTGATGCCTCAGCCTGAGCTTCAGCTGGCGATGTCGACTCAGATGTTGACTCCTCCGTCTCTGCAGCAGGGTTTTCGCTTTCTTTCGTCGGCTCTGGGGACTTTGTCGCCTCTTGCGTTGTCTTCGTCGTCTCTTTACTAGCAGAGTCGGCCATTGCGGATTACAAGGGGATTGCGGAGGAGTTGGTCGTTGGACGATGTGGTCAACTTGGAAGAAATGGCGTTACGTAAGTAAGTGTGACCTACGAAAGGGGGTCACAGTCATGCTTTCGCTTTCGACGTCAACTTTCAACGTTCAACTTCAAGTCATTCCTTGGTCATTCCACAAGTTTTGTTCTAAGCAAATAGAGTACATATAATTACATTCTCAGTAGTTACGCGGCGAGCGATCGTAGCAGCAAAATCGCAGATACATCCTTGAAACGGCCAAAAGGTAGAAATCCACAGTGAACCGTTCACCGAAAGTCCGGTCTATTCGCCTCCGTCGGTTGGCGACGACGCCATCGTGGGTGGCGACCTGGAGATTTGGCCAGAGCTCGTGGCAGGTCGACTCAAGGGTTGGGTCTTAGGGAAGATATCGCTGTGAAGGTGGAGTCCGGGATGAGCAACCGGGCAACCGGGCACGCGAGAGGACGACAAAGATAGGTATGGTGCTTACCCTTCAAAATGACGCCCTCGCTTCGGATCGGCTCGACGTTTCTCAATGGCCTTGCGGACTTTACGCTCGGGACGTACGACGATAATAGGTACCGGTGAATGTGTGAGGCAATACCTTGGCGATGAATTCAATGTTTAATGCCGCGTACGTACGCAGAGAATACTGCGAAAAAGAGAAAAAAAACTTACTTGCTGACGCTGCCGACACCGATGCTACCCATGCTTGACATGCCTGTTAGTGTATCCAAGGGTTACTCTACTCGTGTTCGGTCGGGTTGAGGATGTGGGTTTGCGTACCTGGAATGGTCATGTTCTGCCAAACGCTACGTCCACGCGTGCCTACGACAACGCTATCAGGCCGATAAAGGGCAATAAGCCTATCTAGTGTGTCCGTAATTTTGCCAGGAACGTATTCCAGCACAAGAGAAAGCTGTGAACCCACAAATCGAGGCAAAAGATGAGCATCTTGACCCAACGATCGATACCAAGAGATTGTCATACCTTGCGATCAGGGTCCCCTTCAAAGGATTTTTCTTGGATGAGGCGCATGAACTCGCGCGCCTCTTCACGAACGACATCATGGTCTTTTTCTAAGAGGCCGTGTTAGGAACAGTTGTTCGACAGCTAGAGCAAGGAAGAACACGCGAACCAAGTACATCCTCATCAACACCTCTACATACGATCAACTCGTCACCGTCCTGCACCAAAGCCTCTAGCGCCCAATCGAGTGCCTCCCTGCCGCTCTCGTCAGGGCTTGAAGCACAAAGAAACACCCTAGTTGATCGCGTGCGTTTGTAGCCTTCGGACTTGACTTGCAAGGTAAATGAAAACATGGACGCAACGGGATTTTCGAAAGTGTCGAACGACACTTTTGGCGTGTACCCCTGAGCAGCGATCGATGGGGATGGGGCGTGTAGAGTCCCATGGGAGGATGCTGGGAGTCCCAGAATCGAGGTCAACGGTGATGGAGGCACACCATTCGTGGCTGTATTTGCCGTCGGGGTCGTTTGCTGGCTGAAAGACAGACCCAAGGACGACGAGGTCGCTGTCTGACCCAGCGAAGTCGGTGTCAATGTACGCAGTCTCGACGATGAGGACGACGTCAACGGTGGTAACGGCGCCGAGCCTCCCAGGACATTGGGTGAATTGGGACCGGGGAGGGGTAGACGAGTGATAAACGGGGAATCTGAGAGGGGGGTTGCAGTTCCGGGTGGTGTCGTCGGACGGGATGTGGGTGGGAGGTCGGAGATGGCGACGGTGGGCGTCGAGGCTGCTGATTCACGGTGCTTGAGCGCTGATCGCAGCGGCGCAGGTGGAAGTGGCTGATGCGTGTGCGACGTTGATTCTGACATTTACTATCGCTGCGCAGTATGTGGTACACGGAAGAGGGGTACTATTCAAACTCCGATGCAATCGCGCTCGTTGTTACCGACGACGACGACCTCCACAACTTTTCACTTTCCTTCATCGTTCATCGTCTCCACCTGCGACTATATGCGCTTTCTACGTGACCTCTGTCGGCCATGCTTGACCCTGAATTCGATATCCCTCCGCCGCTCCTCGGTTCGAGCTACAGACCCCCAGTCCAACTTGAATCAGCGAATCCTTGCCACCAAGAGTCACCACCGCTACTCATTTCAGAGCTTAACGCCAGCTTCGGCAATAACGTGCTAGCTGGCCAACTTCATCTATGTGGGGCATGGTGTACGTATTTATTGAATTCGTTGCGGCAATGATGATAACGTAGCTTCAGATGCGCAGAGCCTGTATGCATGGATGTGAGGCGTTGAATTGAATGTGGGTGTTACGGTTCTACGAGCTATGCATGGCGATTTGGGGCTCAAAAACGCGTGCGTTTGACACGGACATCTGCGTTGATGAACGAGCTGCTGACCCCAATGTCCAGATGGCCACACATGCACGATCAACGCAACACTGTTCTTTGGCAGTGAAGTGCGCTGGATGCAAAGCCCATCACACAAAATTGAGCGTCGGTCAACTCGACCCACTGTGGCGTATGACGTGCGTCGGCGTTGTTTCCACTGTCGCTGCTTTCCTGACGTAGCTTGCTATTCAATCATGATCAGTTATTCGGGAGGAAAACGAGGCCCCGAATCGAACGGAAAGTCGCCGCAGATGAGATGGAAGGCGCACGTCTTTGCCCGAGCAATCCATTACGCGTTTATTCGTACGTCTGTAATGTGTCTTCTCCTCGTTCACCTTCTCAAGTCTTCTCAAGTACACAGCCTTCCTTCATCGGATGCACAGGATCTATTCTTTTGGGCATCGTACATTGCTCAAGCTACCATTGTACTCCACTGGACGAGCTGCGATGTATCATGGTTGTCTCTCAGGTCCATCATCTCTTCTGGGCACGTCATAACCATCATCGGCCAGGAGAAAGCATGTAATGAACTCGGTTCTTGGAATCTCCTTGGAGAGCACGATGGCTACGGCAACAATGGATCATGACTGTTGTTCGCAGAGCACTGGGCTCTACTAGATCCATGCTGTACCATAGAGGACTTCGTATGACGGCACTCGTAGTTCCTCCCGAATGGTTGCTTGAGGGACAACTGGGCTTGCGCGAACATGATATCACCGATATCAACGTTCCCAGGCTGTCCACGACTCACGTTGACCTCTGGCCGACGATTCACCAGCATCCGTTCAACCATTGCCGATGGATTAGTGGAACCCCGGATTGAACGGAGGACCGGTGATGTAAATTTCGGCGGGATGACTGACGACGGTAACTCCTGCTGCGCTTCTCTTCATAATCGGTATCTGACGTCGTTGTCGTTGTAGGGGAAAGTACCTTTTTTGCTTGGGATGTTTGTGAATGAAACCCCTTTTTGCTTGATTTCCCTAATTCTGGCCAGGTTCCTTCGGAATCAAATGGATTATCGTCTCGCGATGTTCACGAATCAAAGCTCATTGGCTGACATTGTGATGGTGGGGCTGTCCAGGTCCAGGTCGGCTCCCATACGTTCACCTCCCTTCGTCTCATGTGTTCACCTTCGTGCGCAATGAGTATGAACGTTTTGAGTCGCTGGCTCAAAGAGGGATGCCCGCCGATGCTTCATTTAGCTCTCACTCAGTCGAGATGGGTACCAATTCGATCGTGAGTCAATCTCCGCGTTGTTGCCGTTGCCTTCAAAGAGTCGGATCAGCGCTTTGAGGCAGTCAAATTTTTGGAGAGTCAGCTATCATACATCATTGCACGGACCATGTGTCGGGCTACGCCGCACCCAGCCCACTTCCCTGCTTTTTTGCTCGTGCCTTGCTCTGTTACTTTGAGCTTGAGTCGGATGTCCAACTCCATCTGGTTCGTGGAGCTTTTTTGGGTTGCTTCTACGTCTTTTTTCGTTCCTTGCCTGCCTTCTTTCCATCTCACACCATCATTGTTTAGATGAAAAAGGGAGAGAGACGCTTGCTCTTCATGCTGTTCATGGATATCTCGACGTTTCTTGCTTTCCTCGATAGGGCTTCTAGCAGGTTTATGGAAATGACACTTCCTGGCCGAGTCGTTCTACCCTTACGAGAATACTCACACCCTCCTCCCGCGCTGAACGCAGGATTGTCTAAGACGACAAGTGTGTAGTTATCCCATCTGGTACATGGTCCATCAAGTGTTAACGAAACCTCTCTTTCCCCACTGCGCGCTTGTCTTCTATCAGTTCCCACTTAAAAGGCTGCCCTCCCTCTGATTCCCGCCTCGAAAAGAGGGAAAAAAGCTTGAATACCTCGGCTTACGCTCGGACGCCATGAGGCAATAATTCCTTTTGCCGTTCTTCCGACACCTGCTCCTACGACTCTTCCATCGACTACTTTTACCTTAACTTCTTTCTGAGGGACGAGCGCACAAAACTCAATATTTAAATATCCGTTCGCGTTCTGAATCCACTGGTCGACTTTCCCCTCCCCCCTCCCCTCCCCTTCTCCCTCTCCTTCCACTCCAGTCCCTCACTAGGCTTCCAGCTATGGCCGACACCAGTTATAATGCTAGTCCTACCCTTGCTTGCTCGAGCATCCCCGATATAGGTGATATGCACCACGCTGAATTAGGGGCATCAAAGAAAAAGCTGTCGTCGTTGCCCCCCGATGGAGGAAGAGAAGCATGGTCGACCATTGTCGGCGGGTGCGTTATTTTCGGTCAGGCCCAGCGCGTTACATACATCTGGAACTGATGGTCCTTTGCGTAGTTTTCTGGTGCAGTTCTGTGCGTTTGGGTGAGCGTGATTGTGTTTTCGCGGTTTGGTTATCTTATTGAGTTTATCATCGAAGATACATCAATGCTTTTGGCGTTTATCAAGACCATTATACGCGCGAATTTCTGAGCAATAGGACCGCGTCGGATATCAGGTTCGGTTTCTTTTGGGCGTGTTGTCAATTGATACGCACACTGACCTCAAAGTCCGATAGTTGGATAGGCAGTTTTCAATTATTTGTGATGTACGCGCTCGGTGCTATTGTTGGACATGCATTTGATGCTGGTTACTTGTACGCTTCCTCGTTCTCCGGACACTGGGCGTCGCTGAAAGTGCTGTTTGTTTATTATAGTCACCATACCATGATATTTGGATCAATCCTCTATGTCTTTTCCATGTTTATGCTGTCTTTAGCGCAGCCACATCAATATTACCAGGTAAGGCTTCTAACCTCAACAACCCCGGTGAAGGTTCTCCTTTGAACGTACCATATACAGGTATTCCTCAGCCAAGGTGTCGGGATGGGCATAGGTCAAGGCATACTCTTCCTCCCTTCCCTGACCATTGTTGGGCATCATTTCAAACGTCGAAGAGCTCTTGCTAGTGGCATCGTCGTCTCCGGGGGTACGTCAAATCTCCACGGCCAATGTAGATTTAATTAACTAAATCCAAAGATCCTCTTCTCCGCTGTAGCTTCCGTCGGAGGGGTCGTCTTCCCCATTATGCTAAGCAAGATATCAGAGCATACTACATTCGCGAACAGCATTAGGGCTACTGCTGCATTGGTTGCCATCTCGCTGTTCATTGCGAACCTCTTGATGAAAACACGTCCTCCGGAAAAGGTGGTGGACTCGGACACGGGTAGTACCACGAAGGTTGGCGCTGCTCCGCGGCCTGAACTCAGAGCTATCCTTGCCGATTGGACGTTCATCGTTGCCGTGTTGGGGTAAGGATGTTTACTTCGGATCAGTGACGCGCGTTCCCCTGATCGTTTATTATTAGTGCCTTCTTCACCAATTTGGGCCTGTTCTTCCCCTGTAAGTGATGTGTTCTATTTTGTAACTCTGCGCCCGCAACTCATCGTCGTGTTAGACTTTTACCTGCAGTTATACGCCGTTGCGCATGGTATCGCCCCTAGTATGGCGTTTTACGCGGTACGTCGCCTTGGGCTTAGAGTCTGTGTGCTGTGTGACCTAATATTCCTCGGACAGCTGACCATCTTGAACGCTGGGAGCATGTTTGGACGCCTTCTCCCCAACTTTTTGGCGGATCTTCTAGGCGTATACAACATGCTCATACCCTTCATTGTGATATCCGCTGGTTTGATCTTCAGTCTCCTCGGAATCCAGTCGTTCGCCGGTATCGTGGTTTTCGCTGCTCTATATGGCTTTTCTTCCGGCGCATGTGCGTATTCATCCATCCTACCATCTTCATGTCCTCGCGCAATTGCTGACCCATGCGAAAGATGTCTCTTTGATAGCGCCTTTACTTGGTCAATTGAGTTCCCATCTTGGCGAACTAGGGTAAACCATCCGCTTCTCTCACGATTAGTCAAAGCAATACACTGACGCGACGTTAGGATAAGGATGGGAATAGCATTCTCCATTGTATCTATCGCAATGTTGATCGGGACGCCCATCGAAGGTGCACTGCTCGCTGCGCATGACGATGGGACCCATTTCGTCTGGTGGAGGGCGATCATATTTTGTGGCGTGAGTGTGCTTCCTTCTAAGAGACGTGATGCCCGAGTTGCACGAATAGTACACGGTCCTATCTGAGAAAACCTTATTTTGCTTTAGGTCATGGTGTGTTTGGGCTCGATATTGATGCTCATCTCCCGCTGCATGTATGTCAGACGAAAAGGACATGGTCAAAAGGTGTGAGAATCTCCCACATTGGGCGCATCAAGTGTCACACCAAAACGCCCACACCATCCCGGACCCATGTACGAACTCTACACGTATCTTTACCATTGACATAACGAACTCTCAGTGAGAGATGGACCACATAGATATTTATTACTCGGACAGTCTCCTCCTGCTCCTCCTTTTCGTAGGGGCTAGGAGCAATGGCCCTCTGTACGTGCCAACGTCGTCATCATTCGTTCCTGTATCCCTAGCTTATTTGTGATAGTATGGAGGCATATAATTGTCTTTATTTGACCCACGTTAGGGAATTTGAAAGGTCTCGACGACGTCTTGTTGTTCCAAACTTGCATCATCTCCACTACTCCGGGGTATTCGTTTGAGTGTTCCGTTAAACGTTAGACGGAAGGATGGATGCTATTCGGGGTGCCAGTATCATAGATCGGTGAGCTCTAGGCTTCAGCTTCAGATACCACCCAAAACGTGAAGTGATGAAACCGACGTGGGATTCTGCGGGGAAGAGAGACTAGAACCTTGCCGCGACCCACCTATCAACGTTCGATAATGATCCCTCCGTGACGCCTCAACCGATCTCTACTAGTTTGGACGACGATCATTCAACTGTTTTGAAACCCGCTAGAAGAAGTGCATAGCCAGGCAAGGTGGTCCAACGTCGGTTGCGTTTCTGGCGGGTGCAATGCTTTCCTATGCAAGTGGCAATAGAGGGCGACAGAACCTGGCTTGAAGATAGTGATGGTGGCAGTGAAACCGATTTTGTTGGTGTTTATATTCTTATTCGGGCTTCGCTGAGTCGCAAGGCGATATTGGTAAAGAGCCACAGCCACCGCTCTCACTTAGCCCAAGCGTCTGCTCTTTATGTCCTTTCTCAGATTTTGACCGACTGGCGTGGTACCTCGCCCTCTGGTGCCTGGCTTACAGGATCGTCATATGTGCGTGCCACCCAGGCGACGTTTCCATGCAAGCAATTCAATGATCGTTGTTCCTAGGTCAGTTATCCATGGCACCACCATGAAGGGCCGCGAAATATCTGGCTTAGACACCGCATTCTTCTTCGGTCAATCTTAATGGTTCCTTTTCGGTAATTGACGTCGTTATCCTGATGGTATGTCCGTCCGTCTGTTCCGATCGCACTCACCATGTGGGCTCGGATGCAGGAAATCCATACCGGAGAAGTTTCATCCATACCAATGCTTCATTGAGCACCCGGTACGACGAGCTAGAGAAACCGCTAGCTTCGTCAGCCTCGTCACGCGTATCTTCATTGTAAATTAACGGATGCTGTCGACGTCTTCAAGTGGTAACTCCGAGAACCTTGTCCAACTTGGGACCACCTTACGTCTCGGAACCCTCTCTCAATCCATTCCTGGGCAAAACAGCACCAGTGACCAAAAAGCCCAGAAACTTCGGCGCGCGGGTTTCCTAGCTCCAATGTATGTTATTGGAGCGTATTTCGGCTCGCAACACTTTTCTTACGATGTACCTCGGTTTCCTAGAGTACTCAGTCGAGCCAATCGACGAGATGTTTCCCTTGACCCAAGTGGTCATTCCTGAAGTCTGCACGCGGAGATGCGCTTGACTTTTGACACCGATCCTTGTGGTGTTAGGCTCGCATGACAGTCCATAGAGGTTTATTTTGTGAGGATGTCCGAATGTCCACTCCCGCCTGCTGACCTAGAATGTAAGTGCCATTCCCGTGTCACTTCTGCTCCCTGGAACTGCGAGGGTGAAATGCTTAGCCCGCAGATACCATCTCGTATTTTCCAAATATGCCGACGGTGGCGGTACCAATTAATACTACTTTGAAGGGTTCTGCTCGTATGGACCACTACGCGCATCGGCTTTCCAAGCTTTATATGTTCGGTCTTGCTACCTTATGGCATCCGTTTCCGTGCAGATACAAAAGCACTACCGTGCTCCGCTGCTCTTATCCACTACTACCTGACTACCACACACCCCTCGAAAGCGCGTTCATCTTATCCTACACCCAAGATGTGTTACAGAGAAGTTACCTGCATTCGACACGGTTGCGGCCACAACTGCCCACACGGCGAACCTAGCAAGGTAAGCCTCCAGACCACTCGCTTTTGAACTCACTACTCACGTACAATTGACGCGTCCAACAGGTTGATTGCTTCTCACCTCGATGCCGATACAGTTCCATGCATCCTTCGCATTGCGGAGACTGCGCTGCCACTTGCTTACAGTGGTGAGTCCCAATGGCCAGCAAGTCGTTCAGTTCACTGATTTGCTCTCCGTAGGCTGAAACCTGCACGAATGATGGCCGTTCAGACCGTCTCGCACATCTGTCGCGACTGTTTTCAAGGTCGATGACGACCGCGGCCCTTTCCTCCTTTACTCGTGCTATATTATATTCTTCACTTAATTTACGCACTAGCCTAACCTAAATTATTGACTAACTCGCCTACGCTCTCGCTTATTTATTCAGTTAGCTCACACACACGTATCTTTGCTCCCCGTTTGCACATTGCTATCTCCTCCTTCTCCTATTTCCTTCCCTGTTACATTAGCACGTGGCCTCGGCCAAAATTTCCATCTTGATTTCAGCAACGCCTGTTGTGCTCACCTTCATCTTTGCCTCACACGATGGCGTCTGTATTAACTCTTCCAATCTCTGTATCACCACTGCCAGCATCATACAGCGCTCCGTCGCCGAGCACGTCGTCGCTGTCTGCCCCCGTTACTCGTCGCCTTCTGCCTGCAGGCTCTGCACACATCAAGCAACTTCGACTCACTCACCAGTATAAAGGCTCGTTCGATCACCACGATGAGCATTACTCGGCTCTTCAAGAACAAGAGGAAGCACAGCGTAAACGACTGGCCCAACTCGGAGCCGAAGACGACCTTGGTGTCGGTGATGAACCAGAAACTAACGAGCTCCTCAACCTCGACCCTAAGGAATGGAAGAAACACGACTATTACGCTGTTCTTGGACTCTCAAAATTGCGATACACTGCTACGCAAGATCAGATAAAAATCGCGCGTGAGTTGACGATGAATGGTCTTTGAGATGCGTTTTGGTGATTGATTATTGTTATGGGCGATAGATCGCAAAAAGGTGTTGAAACACCATCCAGACAAGAAGGCTGCACCTACGGATAATAGCTCTGCATCCCTTCTCTACGGAACTGTTAATACGAATGACGATGCGTTTTTCAAATGTATCTCTAAGGCATTCGAAGTCTTGTCGCACCCCGAAAAGCGCCGTCAATTTGACAGCGTGGACCCCGAATTCCAAGACCACTGGGACGATGTTCCCAGTGCTAGTGAGTTCAAAGCAAGTGACTTTCTCCAGCGCGTGATGATCGCGTTGACTTATCAGTCATTTTCTAGACCAAAATGTCGAAGGCTAAAGACCCTTCTGCGTACTTCTTCAAAACCATGGCACCTTACTTCGAGATGTACTCTCGTTTCTCTCGCGCGCAGCCCGTACCCCTTCTCGGTGCTGTCGATGCTTCAAAGGAAGAAGTCGAAGGTTTCTATGACTTCTGGTACAACATGGATTCGTGGCGAAGCTTCGAGTGGTTGGACAAGGAAATCAATGAAGGAAGTGACAACCGAGATGATAAACGGTACACGGAGAAGAAGAACAAGACTGAACGTGCGAGGCGGAAGAAGGAGGATACCGCTAAGGTTCGAGGACTGGTTGACCTTGCTTTAAGGTGCGTCCAATCTTAAGGTTACTTTCACGTGCTTGCCCTCCTTTTTTCCTGAGTCGTATCACTTCGTAGTTATGACCCTCGTATCAAGCGGATTAAGCTGGAGGAAAAGGCCGCCAAAGAAGCCAAGAAGGCTGCTTCCAGATCGGGAACCCCCGGTGTAGCCGGGAAAGCGAATGGAAAGCCCAGTAAGGAAGAGGAAGAGCGTAAGAAGAAGGAAGAGGAGGAGAAGGCAGCAGCTGAAGAGGCAGAACGGGCAGCAGCGAAGAAGGCGAAGGCTGCCGCTGCTAACGCTGCTAAAAAGGCGCGTCGGGCTGCCCGGGCAGCAGAGGGAGAGGCGTAAACTCTTCAAGCTTCATCTGGTGCATGTAATTGTGCGCGTAGAATGTGTATGACCAGTAGAAGAACTAGACTCGATCCCTTTCTTCGTTGATGCTTCCACATTCGCGAAAGGTCCTAGAATCTTCGCCACAAATATCTACTATTTCAGGGATTTTTTCTCGTTTCCAAGACCTGCAGAACCATAAAAAGTTGTGCTATGAAGGAGCATTCTCAAGCGACGCCAGCAGGATTTGAACCTGCGCCCTCAAAGAGGAACAGATTTCTAATCTGTCGCCGTAACCACTTGGCTATAGCGCCTCAGTTGGACAACCCTTTGATGAATTCTATTGGTTTTGAGGTAGGAGCTCCTGAGATCAAAAGGAGGCATCCCTGGAGAGACTTTGCGACACAATGAGTGCGATTCGACAACGGCGTCCAGACCCTTCCCTTTCTGCAGCTCCTAGATATGGCTAGAATTTTAACACTGCCTACCCGTAAGTAATGGTGATTCCTTTTTCGTGGCGCTGCATAAATGGACTAGCCAGCCCAAATTGGAACTAGCATGCAACTGGCATCAATGCAAACCCTTGCAAACCAGAGATATGGCTGATTCTGTGTCATACAGATTCTGTGTCATACCTTCATTGACCTACTTGTTCAAACGCGATATGGACCTGGGATAGGTGTGCCGGCAGTTTGAGTTTCTCCGTCTTCAATGCATAGGTGGCTCACGTTCTCGGGTGCGTACAAATATATTCGCAAATTTCCCGTCGGTCCCCGTTGAGCTATCTTCAGTATTTTCCAAAGCCCGGAGAGATCGACTTCTGTCAATACGGTGGGCTGCGTGAAAATTTCATCGGTTCCGGTTCTCTCTAACGGTGAGTTCGCGAACTTACTTTCTGCAAGGCGAACACCGCAATGGTGTCATCCAATGGCATCAACCCATTGCCCACGACAGTTAGCCCCCTGGTCTTCTCCTCCACAGATAGAATTAGATATACGATACACACAGCGTTTGGACTAGTCTCATACGGTCGTTGGACCTACGATCACCTTCTAGAATAAGTAAGTAGTACAGGGAATGCACAAGAGTGATACATAACAACGATAACAATTGTTGAAGCTTGAAGCATGACTAAGTTTCTTTCCTTGTACGATCAGGGGCGCCAATCAAAATTTCGACAAACCCTTCTTCAAATTGCCTGGGTTTTCGTGTTCATAGACTCCGTTTTGACGGTTTTGCCGACGAGGAGGGAACCTGTAAGGAGGTAAGTTATCTGTCACGTGGTCCGTGTTCCCCTGTTGAGACTTGCCGCTCGTTTTTGGTGACGATTAAGCCGTCCGCTTGCTCTCACTCCTACGGCGCCCTGGTCCTCGGAATCTAACGAGGCATACTTTTCCATTCAAATACCATCAGGTTCTCTGCAAAGTCATCAAATGCCACTCATACTGCTTATTGACCTCTGTGCCAATCGCTCGCGTTCGGCTTGCAAAATGTTTGTTTGACCGAGGATCTGGATATCCGGATGGATCTCGCTGTCAATCTTTGGTGCTTTGCTGGGTAGGGCTTAGGCCCAACGGCCTAAAGAGCCAACTGGACTCTGGCGCTCCATCGGACTATATGCCAAATGGACTACATTCTCGGAATGAATCCAGGTCCAATCGTATCTGCGTCAGATCTTAGGGCACTCCCCTCCAGCAGTATATAAACCACGTCCGCAACCTCCGTTTTTGCTCTCGTGCTCCCCGACAGATTCCCTCTACTTGTCTACGATGCTGTGGTATCAAATTTTCCAAGACGGACCCGAATACGAAGCCCGGAAACGCAAATCAGCATTCGAACCTCCCAACATCGCCTTGAAGGATGTTCACAACGCAATCCCCCAGGAACTGTTTGAGAAGAACACCTTCGCTGGACTCTACTACGTAACTCGTCATCTTTTGATCATGTTCGTTTTCCATCTCCTGGCGACGAAGATTGATGCTATTCTGCTCATGATATCTCCTGATCGAACGACCTATTCTGGGGCACTCATCAACATATGGCTGCGAACAATGCTGTGGCTGTTTTACGCTGGCTGGCAAGGACTAGCCTTTGCCGGGTTGTGGTGCCTGGGTATGTATATTTACCGCCTCTCGGTTCACCCTATGGATTCCTGAATTGGTGTTTTTAGGACACGAGGTATCATGACATTTCTTACCCCTGGAACGACTCCCACTGAATGAGCTTTGACTGACAGGCAGGACATGGCAACCTCTCGCCATATGGTCTTGTCAATTCCGTCTTGGGGCTGCTGCTGCATAGTTTCATTCTCGTTCCTTATTTTTCTTGGCGGTCAACACATCGTACGCATCATGTGAGTTGATGTTCCCTGCCGCCCATTGATTCATCCTTATCGCGACCCTAAAGAAATCCACGAATCATCTTGACCGAGACGAAACATATATCCCACCAACACGCAAGGATTTCAATCTCCCTGACGGCAAAGTAGCGGTCAAGATGGACTACCAAGAAATATTAGAGGAAACGCCCGCGTTCACCCTCTTCAAGATGTTCATGCGCCAGTTCTTGTGAGTTCCAAGCCATCGCTCGAAAGACATAAAATGAAACTTACGCTCGCTTGCGCCCAGCGGCTACCAACTATACCTTTTGTGCGTGCTTTCTCCGCAGTGTGCCTAGCTTTACCCATAATCTTTCATTCCTACAACAGCCACAACCGCAAGGGGAATCCCAAGTATCCCAAAGGAACCAGCGTGGGTGTTTCCGTTGTATCAGCTTAAACGTATCCACAATTAAATCACACAGCATTACAAACCATCATCCCAACTATTCTCGCCTGAACAACGTCCGTCGACTTGTCGGTTCTATATATCCGCTGATGGGAACCTTGTTTTTTATATAGGTTCTTTGATCATCATATCCAACGTTGGGATGTGTACAATGATATCATTGCTCGGCATTTATACGTTTTACAATGGATGGTCATCGCTATGGTGCTACTATCTTCTCCCATGGCTGGTAAGTTATCCTGTGTCGTGCTTGTCGACAACTGACTGACCTTACGTCCGTGAACAGTGGGCGAACAATTGGTAAGCACCGATGCTTTTTCCGTTCAATCTTTTCCGTCCCTCATTTCACATTCTCCCGGGCCGTTAGGATTGTGACATCCACATATCTGCAGCATAGTGATCCTACCATCCCTTACTACCGCAAGGTCCGTAGATCCTTCATTGTCTGGATCCTCCTAGAAGCTAAAACATTGATCGTTCCTCTTTGATAGGATCAATGGACCTTTGCTCGTGGTGCTCTCGCTACGGTTGATCGTCCTCTTTTCGGCTGGGTTGGGCGTCATCTGCTATACAATGTAAGTCAGCCCTATCCACCGTCCTTTCCCGATCCCGAAACAATGGTCGCCTCAAACGCCGCCCGCCCTGTCGGTCGTCGCATCGCTTTTGACCCTCCGCTAACCTCGATGTTCCTGATAGATCGGCCACGACCATGTCGCTCATCATCTATTTTCTAATATCCCATTTTGTGAGTCTCTTTTTCGCGCGGATACCTTTCCCTTCCGTCCATCTTCGCTCCCATGGAAATATTCATCTTTGACCATGATGACCTTTGTTCTTCGCAATTTAGATAACTTACCACAAGCTACGGAGGCTATCAAACCCGTCTTGGGCGACTACTACAATTATGACAGCACGGTATGCCGGCGGTCTCTACTGAAGCCCTCTTGCTCTCGACTAAGTCACACGTTCTAGCTCACCATCTACGCGCTTTGGCGCTCCTTTACCCAGTGCATGTTCGTCGAACATGAAGGTGATGTGGTCTTCTACAAAAACCAACAAGGCGACGCTGTTCGCCAGCCCGTTTGCCATTCATAACACAAATAGTCAATTGGTTCAGTTTTTGTGACATTTTCTTCCTTTTTTATGTTTATTGTATTCGTCACACATACGTTATTTTTTACCTGTACTACGGTACTACTACCTTATTCATCCTACTTTACTTATCGACTATTCATGCGACTATACTGATTCATTCCACCCCAGACGTGACCCCCCACCCCCGACCCAGCATGAACTGGCAACAAACTGGATACAGGGACGGCGAACTCACGTCGGCTCCCATGATCGACAGGGGCTGAAAGGGGCTGAGCGCTTCAAACTTGCTTCAAACGACGTCCTGAGTTTGTCCGAATTGAGTTGAAGTTCAACCTGAGTCAACGGCTCTCGGTCCTCAGCGTCGTGTTCAGCCAAATTTAAGCATTCCTTAGAGTGAGCGGCGGACGTCCTGCGCGACGGCGTCCGCCACCCAATCGTTTTTCTTTAACTAAGATTCAAATATTCAGACACAAGGACTCGCCCCTCTGACACTGGCAGGGAGGTGAGGGATTCCGGACCTGGTCAGAATCCTGGGAAGTCAGCTGAAGATCAAATACTTACTAAATCCTTACGCTCAACCTGTGGTTGAAGGTCCAATCAGTGTTGAATGACTCGGAGCGATCCGAGCCGTACCATGCGCTCAACTCGCTAAGAGGTGCAAAGTTGTTCATCCTTAACAATGAGGCTAAAGCTTTGACCTGAGATGCTTTCCGAAGGAAGATTCGTGTAGGCAAGGGATCGGATATCTCCTTCCATACACTCTAACTTGTTTATTTCTTTTCCCGTCGATGTACCTCAGAATCAGGACTTGTGCTTCGACGATATCTTGATCATGCCATGCCAAGGGGCTTTCGGGACTGGGGGCATCCTTTCAAACCACTCAGCCTGCTCCCAGATAATAATGACGGCCCACTTGCGGCCCAGTCACTCACACATACCAGCGGTAAATATCGGAACGGATGGCTTACCTCCTAACAAACACATATTGGTTCGCTGATGCTTGAGTACTGCGTCAGAATATACTCGTGATACACACCTCTCGCTTCTATCTGGGGCCTCCTGTAAATCTATGAGTATCGGACCGATATTTTCAGGAGGCCTCACTTCTTACGAGTCGCACAACAAATGTGACAGAATACTTCTCGGGAGAACCGCTTGTTTTTCCTTGAATACTACCATGCATATCAAATATGAACGTGAAAGAAGATGTAATAATATTGTATCGCGCAATATCCTCGGCGTTGAACACTGGCTAAACCGCAGAAGCGCTACGCTACTTTAAAGTGCGTTTTGTCTCCATCCCATCTTTGTTTCCGTCTCATCGTGCTCCAATGAAGTGTGTCAGTGCTCTTTCCCTGCTTGTGTCCTCCGCAGTTGTCATTGCACAATGTCCCCTTCCTACTACCTTTCGCTGGACGTCTTCTGGCCCTCTCGCTCAACCGCAGCACGACTGGGTGTCCCTTAAAGACTTTACTGTTGCTCCCTATAATGGAGGACAGCTAGTCTACGCTACAACATATTCAACAGGCTGGGGTTCAATGGGGTTCTCGCCCGTTTCAAACCTCAGCCAATTGGGATCGGCCACCCAAACTGCCATGTCCCCTAGCGCCGTTGCGCCTACACTCTTCTTTTTTGCACCCAAAAACATTTGGATTCTTGCCCACCAATGGGGTCCCACCGCATTCTCCTACCGGACATCTACCAACCCTTCCAACGTAGGCGGGTGGTCATCCCCCCAACCCCTCTTCACCGGATCTATATCCAATTCCAACACCGGCCCCATTGACCAAACCCTCATAGCTGACAGTACGACGATGTACCTTTTCTTCTGCGGAGACAATGGGAGTATCTACAGGGCAAGTATGCCCATTGGAAACTTTCCAAGCAGTTTTGGATCTTCAGCCACCGTCGTCATGTCGGATTCAGCACACAATCTCTTCGAAGCGATACAGATCTACACCGTTCAAAGCCAGAGCAAATACCTCATGCTTATTGAGGCTATCGGTTCGAATGGTCGCTACTTCCGTTCCTTCACTGCCACCAGCCTGGATGGAGCGTGGACTCCCTTGGCTACAAGCGAGTCCAGTCCATTCGCTGGAAAGGCGAACAGCGGAGCTACATGGACCAATGATATCAGCCACGGAGAGCTCGTTCGCGTCAATGCCGATCAGACCTTCACCATCAATGCCTGCAATGGCCTTCAATTCCTCTACCAAGGTCGCGATCCGTCCTCGGGAGGAGCCTACGGTCTCCTTCCGTACCGTCCGGGTTTGTTGACGCTTGTCAACGGTAGCAATCCACCTGCTGCCGTATCTACTGCTACGACGGCAGCTACAAGTGCTCCGCCCACTGTCGGTAATCCTGGAGCTTGCGCTGCCGCCTATGGCCAGTGTGGAGGTGGGTTCTCTTGACAATGAAACATGTGGATTCACCAGTACTCATTGACTTGCAGAGAGTGGTTACACTGGACCGACTAAGCGGAAGTTGTAGAGTTTCTAACGAATGGTACTCGCAATGCATCTAGAGGCCTCTCTCTATTATGAGAAATATTCGTTTCTAATTGGTTAAATATGAATTTCCGACGCATGACTTGTTCTTCAGATGCGTACCACCTTTACGAACATATCCAATAATGATGAAAAATCATGTTGACTTCATTTTCCGCGCTCACCACGCATGAAATGTAGTTCTTTTTTGGACTGGAACAGTAATATCATGAAACTTCCTTAGTTTGCATGCTACATGGAGTGAAAGATACACCATCTCAACTGTGCTCAACCTACACAATGACCTCCCCATCTGCGTCCACCAACACCATCCCACCTGTACCAAGGGCATCGACACTTCCTTTCAACACCTTCGAATGTCGAAGTTTCATATTTCTGCATGTTGCATGCGAAAGCAATTGAACGGCCTTCATACGCCTGATATATTCCCCTTGGTGCTTCTGACGCGAGAGGAACTCGCAGAACCGTTGCACGTACGAACAAACGTCGTCATTCGATTGTGGGTTTCGCGTGAACAGCCCGATTCGCTCAAGTGTTGGTGGAATCTCACTGATCAACTCTAGTTCCCTGTCACGGGCACTGGAGAGGTCATCGTCTGATATTTGTCGTGTTTGTAGAGGGGGATTGCCCAGCACGTTCCATACTCCGACCAACGCGCTGAATGCACGCCAGGTGTTGAACACGAAATCGAGATGATCGATGGAGGGAAAGCAGGCCCCAGAAGAATACCATACAAGACCAAAATCATAATCAGAAGGCATGGTGAGGGTAATGTGTCGAAGAGTGGGTGAATGGGGTGGAGACAATCCACGCTCTATAGAGGATTCTCTGATACCTATCCAGACCAATTCTTTGAGGTTTGGAAGAGGAACGCCTGAGGACGCAACAGGATGGTTACCGACGGCGGTCCGAGAACACAATGCGGCGGGTATTGCTAACGCTTCGAGGCTTGGTAAATGAAAAAATGGACTGACAGCGTCCGCCAACCATGAGGTGTCCGTAGGGATGAGGATAACTCCGTCAAGTCTCAGCACCTCAAGTCTCGTTGCACGCTTCAGGAGCCCTCCATATGCTCCCAAGTCGCCGGGAGAGACTTGAGGGTACAGGCGACGCAGGTTAAGGACTTGGAGGGTAGGAAGCGGAAGATCATCGAAGAAGGTGAGCTCTTTGTGTTCTTCAGGCGGGGTGTTGACAGTAATGTCGGCGAATGTAATTGGCGTGAGGAAGTGGAGCGAGGTGACAGTCGGGCAGAGGTGAATCAAGGATAAGGTGGGATGAAAACCCGGTGCAGAGAATTGCGGAAAAATTGGCGTGAAGACAAGTCGTTTGATTAGGTAGCCGATTCCAATGGAGACATCTAGAAGACGCGTGCGTTCGTATTTGAGAGCCGCGACGAGCGACTCCAACTGAGAGTCTTTAGATATCCAGACCGTTTCGTAAAACAGAGGAGTCGCAAGGGTCCTGAACTGCCTACAAACTCGTAGGAGATGTCGGGAATTGACCTGATACAGATGATGAGCGCGTCAGTAGCCTACCAAAATGGAAGGATAATGAAACGAAACGACCAAACGGAGGCGAAGGATTTTTTCAGCGACTGGCTTGGGAGCTTCGAGGCGGAAAAACTTCAAGTCGAAATCAGAGGGAATGTGCGTCAACAGGTGGATGACGTCCAGCCAAATCTCAAGTGGGAGGGTGGGGGACATGGCATAGATTGAAGCAAGGATGAACGAGTGCGGATCTGATTTCCATTTCCTGCGGAAAGTCACCCAATAATGAGCGCTCGACTTGGCGGAAATGCGGAAACGGGGTTGGAATTCTTTTTCTCAGGCCCTTACTTCCTGCTTCAAATCATCATATACTTAGGCCACACACACCCGGTCGCTATTTCACGAGGTCAAGATAATTGAAATATTTAGCAAGTTACGACTCAGTTACGACGCGGTAACTTTTGGGTAACTTGCTGCCTCGAAAGTCGCAATTCACTTTTCAAACGACCAGTGTCGATGCGGCCCAAGGTCAGTGCACCGACGTAAGTCTTGATGTAACGGACTCAGGCTCAGCGACATTGTTCTTAAGTCAACCCGTCACTCGAAATACACACTTCCCTACCTGTCGCCGCAGCGAACACATTGCATGAAACGGCGCGACGATCAGTTTTAACAGACGTGGACCGATGAGGTAGAGAGCAGCTGTCCAGTATCCGAACAGTCGTTGGTGAGAACCGAGGGAAATTACAGTCGAGGCTAGTAAACGAAAGTTCCACAGTTAGAGAACGGTGTTGGTAGTGAGTATATTGGGTGCCTGCATCTAGGACACCATGCCATTGGATCCTTCCCAAACTCTTTGAAGAGACTCGGTGTGAGGGCCACCGATTTCGCATCTTTAAGTCCTGTTGATGAAGCGTTGAAGCACATTTCCGTGGCGATTGAAGAGGTGATGAGTACAAGGCTACTAAGGGCAAACGATCAGATCTAAGAAAGAGCCCGAGAGAGAAATTCCTTGAGGTTTATGGGATATATCGTTGTGACTCTGGTTGGTTGGTTGGAGGAGACGATGGGGAAATCAAGGGCAAACAGCCCGAAGGAGGACTCGCCTCTTATACCATTCTATCTTGCGATTCAATCTATGCGTCCCTGCCGTTTTTTCGTGCGATGCGTTATCAGGCTCAAGTTAGCGAGAACAAAGCTTGAGTGGAGTAAAGACCCGGTGGCAGTCGAGCTCGAAATCATCCTCAATGGCAGCAAGCAATCTACATGCTGCTCATTGAAATCTACGCACCCATTCTCGTTCTTCAGCTTCATAGCATATGCACAAAATGAAAGAAAACCCATAATTATCTTACATAGTTATCTTTCCCTGCTTCACATGGTACGAGTGAACGACACATTACACATTCACAAGAGGAACTGGTTTGTGAACGGGACCTGCTTGTTCTCGTCGTCAATCGTCAAAAAGGCGCAGAAATACGAGCGCGTATAGGTGGCAGCTCCAGAGATAGAAGCGTTCTCAGTCTTGATGAGTCCCAGAATACTGTAGCAGTCGGTCCCCGAGCTATACATACAAAGCAAGCCGCGCAGAGCACATAGATAACTGTACTGAGCAAGTGGCATGTCATCGTAAATGAAATGGAAGGGCTTACCCGCACAGGAAGCAAACTGAGGGACGGTCAATAACGACCTTGGCGCTGAGAATTGGGCCCGAAATGCGGATGAGTCCCCCTCCCCATGACCCAACGTTGTCTGTAGCGCAGGTCCCGGAAAAGGTGGTTCCATTACAGTAGGTGAAGGCCATAGTGGTTGGAAGCGGGGCACTCAGTTTCTTCGGGAGTGGGTCAGCGTAGAGGAGAGAGTATGCAGGACTGCGGCTTACGGGGGCTTCGAAGGTGGTCAAGGCCGGAACGATGAAGGAGAAGACAGGAAGTTTCATCTTGGTGGCTTCGCTACTGAGGTCTGGGGGACTCGAGGGGGAGGGGAGAAGAGGGTTTTATATGGCGCCGGAAATGCCTGTGAACCGAGTAGGACGCGAGCACTTGTCCGTTGGAGCAGGAAGACAGGGTGCTATCTCAATTATCAGTAGGATAGCATGGGTCGCTAGTCGATCATTCAATTGCGAACCCCTGGTAGGGATCTTTGGGAGTCGTATGGCATTTGATTTTGCACTAGGACTGCAGCCGCGACACGGCGAACTCGCAGAAGTGACTGGTCTGTAAAACAACCACGAAGGACTTTGAATTGTGCTCACCGCTTCTGCTCGGTTCGTGTCGCGTCTTAGCCATTCGCGTTACGACGTCGTCCCTCAGCCAGCTGATACATCAGTGGGGCTCTATTCTGGTGGATGAAACGAGACGAAATAGATCTTTGGCTGGTCAGATCCCCACAAACTCTAGAGAGGTTAGATCCATTACAACAAGTAAAGACCTTATCGCACGCAGTCATACGGCATTCGCCTGAGGTTGTCAGCTAATCAATGGGTTTCGAGTGCTTCCAAGGTACATCACAAGCAATGGGCAAACGAATCGGAAAGGCTTCCAAACGCTACCGACTTTTGATACAAGTAGTCCGTTTGCGCTACCTACAATAACAATAGGTGCCAAGTATCAAGAAAACAATGAGAGCAGACGATGCAAGATATAAACGACTGCGTAAGTATAAACACCTTCGACGTCTAGCCTGGAACACAATCGTAGCTGAGTGAGTGAACAGAGTACACCAGTGTAAGTCGAATAACTTACGAATACTCTACTACAAACCAACACCAGGAACAAACGGCATATGACGATAATGTCGAACTTTAACAGAGCTGGCCTTCGTGCTCTTATTTGGCATGCGCTCCCATATAGGATCTACATCAGGTCCATCGAGGTCTCCAGCACCATCCCATCCCCAGCACCAAACTAAACAGGGATAAAAACACCCATCAGAATCGAAGGGGAGAGAGAGGATTGAAAGCACGCACCATATTCAGGACCAGAGTTGAAAATGAGTGGTTCACTCTCCTCTTCAGTGAACAAACGATCATGAGGTCCAAACCATGCACGGTCCTGGGGATCGGTACGTGGGTTATCTGGCAGACCGCCTAGACGGACGAATCCTCGAATGGCTGTGAGGTTGCGTCGCGAAGGGTGGATAATTTCATAGACACGCTATTGGGAAGAACGTCTGTTCAGATCATGCACAAATAAGGGAGAGAAAATGGTGAACGCACTCGATCATACGCCAATTTGACGCGGGGCACCATCATGATACGTCCGTAGCCAGCCTCCCAGTAGTCATTGCATATCAAGCTACATTCACTAGCGCTACACTCGTTTTCCGTTATTCGGGCCATGCGGAATCGTACGTGAGGGGGCTCATAGAAGGGGGCAGGGTCCAAAACCGCGATGCCGTTCCAACAGCTCTGCACTTGGATAGGAAGGTGACGTTGGAAACGCATAGACGAGTCGCTGTGATGGAAGATCCTCTCGAACGGGGCGTTCTCCAGTGCCGTCCCGTTGATATCCCGAGCCACCCAGTTGTCATAGAATACAGGCGACTGGATTTCTTCGTGGTACATGTAATC